>JAYJMH010042397.1:0-14868 GCA_036873815.1 Phacellophora camtschatica | reverse complement strand
GATGCTCCTAAAGCTAACCAGTGATCACTTCAATTTAACGCCGTACTCTGTCACGAGAGTTCATCTTGCTGCACAAGTCTTATCTAACACAGTCGCCATCTGTTTGGAAAAATTTAGACCCCCTGAAGCTGCAGGAACAGCAAAATTCTGCTCCATTATGGATAGTTCTTTGACTGTTTGAATGTAAGAAATTCTACTGAGCATGTCTTGAAGAAGAAGCTTTTTTGTAGCCTTGTAACGATGGAAGCAGCATATTACCTTTCATTAGCTTATTAGGGTAGGTCTGAAAATGATATTTTTTTACTTTGTTTTTATACTTCAATTTAAAATTTCTTTATTTGTTTGGTTTGCTGTTTGCGAAATTGGTTTGAAAGTTTGAGGCGCACGCTCCGCCTCCATTATAATGGGCCACCATACCACATGCATTGCATTATCATGGCCAATGAAATAGGCCTATATACTATATAAACTAGCTAAGGCTAGCTAGGTCTAGTAGTCCAGGGAAGTGATACAAGACTGAACACATAAGCTAAATAAACTTACATTAGTGTCCTAAAAATGGCATTTCATGAAATTATTTACATATAGTTTCCTGCCTTTTTACCATCACCACTGTTTGTCTGTTTGCTTTTTGTCAGACTCTGATTTGGGGTTTTCCGGTTAAAAAGAGCATAATCAACCATGTATAATCCAGTCCAATGGTTAAAATATGGTTGTTACATATCAATTTTAGGACTTTAATTTTTAAGCATAAAGCAACACAGAAAATTGCATAGATATCGTGATCATAGATTTAAGGTAATAGGGGTACTTAATGGAAACAAAATTCAGAAAAGGAGTAAAGAATTTTACCCGAAAATTAGAGGAAAGGGTACATTTTAGGAAACCATGGACAAGCATTGGTATGCATACTCTTATAGAAGTGCACCCGCCCGGGGTGAAAACGGTGACTTTCAAACGTCTTCGCCCGCTTTGTCTCCGCTTTGGAGAAAGGAAGGGATAAAACCGAGTGTGTTGAAAAGAATCATCTCGGTGAATCTAATGTGACTCTTTGCTCCAAAGCGGAGAAAGAAAAGCTATTTGAGTAAGCAATAGACCCCTCTCACATTCCAATTTTCGCTGTTTCAAACCGAGGGCAAAACACCAAAATGAGAAAGGTGATGTTCGGCAGAAATTTGTTGATGATTTGATAGGCGTTTGTGCGCAGGACATCTCTTTTTTATATTGCATTTAAAAGCTATAAATATCCCGAAAAATGGAGAAAAACGATTTTGAAATGACAGATCTTGCTTCTACGAAAAAAAGAGGAGGTCACTTGGCAGACAATGTGACGCTTTTGGCTGTTACAGCACATTTTACAACACTGATGGTTCTCCGTCAGGCCTTCGCTTTTTTAAATTTCCTCAGAAGAAACCAGAAAAAGCTCGCTGGTGTATCTTATAAAGCGTGTAGATGGACTAGACGACTTCAATGTTACAAAATCCACTTCTCTGTGTGAGAAACATTTCACTGAGAATGACATCAAGAAGAATCCCAACTACTGGTGATTGCATAAAGAAGCAGCGCCTTCTCTTCTTCTCTACAGTACCGTGGATATTACGTCTAGGCCATCTCGCAAAAGGCCAACCGAACGAAATTTTTGTTCTTCTTCAACGGCAACTGCTGTTTCTGACATGGAACTACCTCTTTCTTGCGTCGAAGAAGATGAACCTATGCAGCAAGCTTCGCCATTTATTTCAGTTTCAATGCAAACAAATCTTTCCTTTGTTGGATCACCAGTATATTTTCCTTCCAGTTTTGACCAAGATTTGTAGCATGACCATGAATACTCTTCCGAAATACTTAAAGAAGATGAGTTGCAAAAAAATATCTGTTCACAGTATGATGCTCTCACTCTTAACACCAAAGAACTGTCTTCTGAAGTAACTGCATTGAATAAACAAATTTGTGACCTGGAACAGCAGATGGCAACTGAAGAATTCTCTTTTCTCCATCGAAAATTACAAAATGATGACTCAGCTGTCAGTTTTTATATTGGTTTTACGAATTTCTCATCTATTAATGCTGTCTTTGACTATTTTTAACCAAAGCTTGGACAAATTCATTATTGGCGGGGACCTAGTTCTTCTAAGGTATTCGATCTTCGTTACCAAGAAAAGCCCAAGAATTTGTTTTTGTTTTGATGAGACTGAGAGTTGGGTTGTTCATGAATGATTTGACCATGGAATTTGGCGCGAGCACCAGTCAGATTAAAAAATATTTGGTTATCCAGTGGGTAGACGAGTTGACTGTCGCTCAATTTGAGCGCGAGCCCCAGTCAGATAAAAAAAAAATGGAGCCAACCAATCAATATACTAGTTGACTGGTGCTCGATTGAAGAGCGGGAGCCCGAGTCAGATATGAAAATTCTTAGCTCAGATTTTAGGTTCTATGCTTTGAATCACAATTCTGTTCTGTCTGAGATCTGCAATGTGGCTGCCTTATTTGTGTACTTCTCAGCATCGGCGGTGCATGCAACAAGTTTACTTATGAGCTTGAAAGTGTGTTTTTTTAATGGATCACTGTGCAAGGACGAGAAAGATAATGCAGTTATTGAGCTAAGAGAGCGCGGCAAGGCTGAAAAGGGAAGAAATTACAACAAAGGTGGTGTTGTTTCAAATTTACGACGGTGTGATTTTGCTTCTTCGCAATTTTTCTACCAGAGGGCAAAAGATTTGTTGCCTGTTCGGTAAAGCCTATCGCCAGCGAGGAAAATCGCTTTTCTGCGGGGTAAAAAATCAACGATTTTTGTCGCTGACGATGATCTTTGAGATTAAGCATGTTTGATATTTTTTTGTCGCTGGCGACGAAAAGATAAAAATCGTGCTGTGTGCGGGGACCAAAGACAAGTTTTACATACTTGAACCAATCAGAATCTGTTTTTTGGATCACATGCTAATGTATTTTTTGAAACAAGATGGAAGGCACATCAGCAGAAGCTTGGACTGTTGCAAGAGAGGAAAAACTAGTTGATTTGTGGCAGGAGAGAGCTTGCCTATACATGGTAACCTCCCCAGAGTACTCGGGCAAAATTTATTATTTCAGCATTTCATGCAAGATTTTCACACATTCTTTAATTTAATTGATTCATTTTTCCTGCAACTATAATATACAATATTTCATTGCAATATTGTCTTTCCCGCAATATTTCGAAGCTTCAACTTGGCGGCAAATCCAAATTTTTGAATTTGACTCGAGGCTGCAAAACAGAAAGGAGGCATTCTTGCGACAAAAATCGTGCTGTGTGCGGGGAACAAGTTTCATCGCTGACAATAAAAATCTTCGTCGTTGGCGACAAAAATCTGATGTGTGCGCTAGGCTTTAAGCACCTGTGATGTATTGTAATGTATTATGTATTTCATTATGTGTAGTTTAATTGCGACTTTTTCATTGTGATAAAGACTACATTGAAAAAATATGTTCTTACTCTTACACCAACTCCGCCAGCACATGTCACACGGCTATACGCAACATTAATGTTGTGTTTCATTCCAAATCACCCATCGTTAAGGACAATTTTTAATATCTAACGCAACATATTGGTGTACCCCCGGGAACTTTTCACCTGCTAAACTTTACTTCAGATGATTTGCATAGAAATGCGGTTTCTTGTCAGGGGGTGACGAGTTTACAGTTACCCTTGTAATTTGCTATTCCACACGGGGTTAATGTACTGATGTAATGTTTCCGTAGAAAAAGAAGCAGAAGGAGTCAAGACGAGACAGATCCAGACGAGAGGAGACGGCGATTTCTTGAACGGAATAGGTAAGTATACACAAGATTGTTTTTATTGGTTTATTATCAAATCTTGATGACTTGCAATATAAATGTTATGTTATGCCGTACACTGTTTTTTATTTTAAGAACCAGATAATTTTTGCTGAGGCTCGATGTTATAACAATATAATATAATAATATAAGTAATTAAGGGAGTGGAAGGTCGGGTGACCTATAAAGCCCGGTTACGTTCTATCACACGACTAAATCGTGTGCGAGAATCTGTCTACGTTTTTTAGTCGATCATATGCTCGTTCAAATTGTTGTTCTTAAATTTCTAAGAATTTGAGGATGAAATGTTCTTAAACCGATATTATTTCTGCACGGATGATTCTTGTGCAATGTTATCCCAATTGGCGACGTGACTAGTTTTTCCTGCTTTGTTGCAACAACACGTAGGGAGCATTCATGTTTAGTATCATTCGTGTTTGTATAGTTTAAATAGTTTGTATAGTTAAGTAGCAATCACCGAAAATAATTTTACAACACTAAATGCGGTGTTGAATTTTTTGGAAATGTTGTATCTGAGGCTGAGCATGGTCTTAATTTGCTCTTATTTTTTTGACAATTCGAGCCTCGATGTTCATATAAAGTGTGTTCTTATGAAAAAGAATGCAAAGGGCAAGATCGTCTGTGTTTAGGTTTGGGGATATGATGTCGAAGAAACTTTCTTTCTTCAAATAATGCATTTATAAACGTGCAGATTTAGTTGCTTTTGTAAAAATTCCGGTTTATACTGTTTGGTCTTTAAAATTACTTATCAAGCACAGCTTTTTGTTTAAAATTACTTATCAAGCACATGATAAACCATAGAGCAATATGCCATTTTTGCTAATTTTTTTTATTATTTACTTCTGCGGAATTATTGCCAGAAGTGAATAGCTTGTTTAAAAGAAAAACATTAAATTAAATCTTCATTTGAATGCCTGTTCACTGGCTAGAATTGAGGGATTGTTTTACTTTCTAATTCCAAACTTTGACCATGTTTGCAAACACGCTTTTATTTGAGAACGATTTCAGCGACGAAGCTGAGCGAAAACGGGCCGCGCTAAAGCCTCTGGTCTGTGCTTCTTCTCACGCAAAAACAACGACCCAAACAACACTTCCCGCTGCTTAGTCTATACGTGTAATTAGCCGCTGAGAAGTCTCAGATCTAGCCCCCCCCCCCAAATTTGTTTCCATAGTCTATTAAAATATTTACAAAACTACATCATGAAAGGCACACTTTTCCCCCGCAGATACTCCTGCGCAGACGTAAAATTAAAACTTTCCTCCTTCGCAGAGGTAAAAACCTCTTCCTCCGCACAATAAATTAAAGCTGGATTTCACTGAAAACGCTCCGACGAATCCTTGATGCATTTCATTGTTGCCTCGAGAAATTTTGTGTAAGAATCAAATTCTAATTTTGTGTGACCATATAAAATGATTTCTAAGAGTTTATTGTTTGAAAGATTTGATAGTCCATGAGCTCGGTGTATGGCATTAATCAAAAGCATGGCAGAGCAGAAAGAAATTTTCTGTGTCCTCCATACCATCGTTTTCATTTTTTCAATTCAATTTTATTTATGTGGGTTTCTATTGCATGTTTTTTATCGGTATACTTTCGTTGCATTCTTCGTGTTAATCACAGATGACGCACCCAGAGGTGTATGAGAATACATACCGGGCGAGTCAACGAAATTCAACGTTAAAAATTCTCAAAATTCGACCAGCTAATCTTCATTTAAAAGTCTGCATATGGCCCATTGATAAAAATGTAAAACGTCATATTTTCAGGAGACAAAAGTTTATATTAAATCTCGAACAAATATGCATTCCCTTGTGATTTGAGAACGCCGGGTTCTCTTGAGAGTTGATTTACCATTGGTTATCACTAAGACGAGGTTTGGCTACTTTCAGAGAGTAATTCGTTAACCCTTTCACCCCGGAAAGGATCATATGGCCCATTGATAAACAACTTAAAGATTAATATTTTCAGGGGGTAAATGCAGACAAAACTTTATAATAATTTCACATCATTCAACGAAACTTTATCTATCTTTTGAATTAAGTTGGTTTGTAGGTGCTACCCTGATAGAATTTGCCTGTTAATTTGAAACAAATCTGGGACAAACTGAACCAAACTTTGAAAGTTAAAACTAGATCGGATAAAAATTCCAAGCATTGGGACGACAATTCTGGCAATGTTCTTGTGACTCACGGGTCTCGTGTCTGCAAACTATAAAAGAAACACTTTCTCTCGTTTTTTCGCTTTTTAATAGTGTACTGAAATTGCATTGCAGGGCTGCAGCATCGAGATGTCGTCAAAAACGAAAAGTATGGGTTCAACAGTTGGAAAAAAAGGCTGATGATCTTTCATCGACGAACTCAACTCTACAGGTAAAAATGATGTTTTTTTTTGTTATTCAATTTCTTTTATATTTTGTAATTCATTGAATGGTCAAAAAACTGACTTTAAAATCCCTTTCATGAAAACTAACAATGGCAAAAAGGCTTTTATCCATAAGGAGGGGCTAGATTTTTCAGGGAGAGATCTGGCCAACTGGTCTACAAAAACGGTAACAAAATGACTAGCAAAATGGCCGACAAAAACCGGTTGTGGGTGGTGGCCCCCCTGCTCAAATTGGCTCAGCCCCTTGGCGTCACTTTCTACGATAGATGGGGTGGCGCTAGATAGCGGAGGCTGGAGCACCCATTGTCGGTCAAGAAACTCTAGACCTTTTCTAGCCTCATTTCATAAGACAAACCCATCGCTGCCCCCTTGTAAAAACCCTAACCACTTTACCCAGCTCAGGCTGGCGTCAGCGAGTAAACCAAAGTGCTGCTCGTGTAACAAGTTTAGACCTCTTCTCCGGAAAAGTAATTGAAGTTGTCGAGTTTTGGAAATTTCAAGGAAGGCTTTATTGATCATGCTTGAGACATTAGTTTGAAGAAGGGGACGAATCCAGATGTTCGCTCCGTTAAATCTGCCTTGATAAGGCTGCGTCATTATAATCCTTTGATACACGGTACAGTGTGAGGAGAAGGATAATGAGCAGTGCTGTGGTTAGACCAAAAAGGATGACTAAGAAACCTGAAACCTTCTTGAAGGCAGTAAACCTCTTCACTTTCAAAGTTTTATCTTTCTTTAGAGATTATTGAATAGTTTTTGTTGCAATTGCTGAGAAGCGTTTCATTTGTAAAGCTTAGATGTCGTATTTTTACTTTATCATTTCTTGCAGAATGAAATAAATATCTTGCGAAGAGAAGTTGCTCAATTGAAAGGTTTGCTCCTGGCACATAAAGACTGTCCAGTAACAGTGCAACAACAAAAGATAGTAAACCATTCAAATCAAAGTAAGTAAAGTAATCAAATCAAGTCTCCAAAATCTGTATATATATTTGGGAGGTTTATAGATTCATATCCAGTTCAGGTAGTACGAATAGTACGACCGGGGAAACAACATAATTTAAAATTTAAAGAATAAATTTGGCAAACGTTGTGCTTCTGAAATCGTTATGAAGGTGGAATAGATTTTTTCCTCCTCTTTTGGAAAAACAAACTGGAGCAACAACAGCAAAAATAGAGGGATTGTTTTGTTGAATGCCTGTTGTAAGGGAATTGTCCCTTGTGGAGGAGAGATTTCTGCTGGTGTATTTATCAGCGAAGTTTCAATAATTTAACAGTTTGGAAGAGATGCATTACAACTTGGAAATCAAAGAGTATAAAATTTCTCCTCGAGCCGCGAAAATCTTATTTCTAATGGTGTTACTTGTCTATTTGATTTTGTCGAGAATTATGTCAAACGCGGTCCCGAGTGGACCATTTTTAAGTTCTACTGCATATCATAATAATTGATGTACTTATTTTAGGCTACCAAGGCAGAACGGAGAACATCATGGTGACAAAGATAAAACAACGAATGGAGGCCGAAGAAGTTGCGTCCAGCGCGCTAACGGACATGGCAAATCAAGCACAGATTGTGGAACCACGAAATAATAATAATAATAATAATAATGGAATATCTTGTGTATCTGTTATTTCTGGAGTCCCATCGCCCCAAATGGACACCACAGGTTAACGTATTATTAAATGTACATAGTTTTAAACAGTATGCTATGTGTTATATCGTCTTAACATTTTCACCCTGGAAGGCCTGTGTGGCCTGTTGATAAACAGCGTGAAACGTGACATTATCAGGGGGTAAACGTGAACAGAATTTATAACTCATTTCAGAGGTTTGATATGAGTTAATATTTTGAATTCAGTTAGTTTGCTTGTGCTGCCCCCTGGAAAATGAAATTTACATAGAATTTGCTTGCTTAATATAACTAAATCCGGGCGTTAAATAGTTAAATGCAAGACAGAAAGAACATGACCATTGTAAATTTATCTAGTTTGTAGGAAAGTTTTTGGATAAAATTTAAAAAGTAGGATAAAATTTAAAAAGTTGGATTTTCACGTTTACGATCTAAAATTAAAACACAATACCGAATTTAAGTTGAAGGATGATTTTTTCAGGAAACTTTAGGAAACATAAATGAGGATTCCGTTGTGAGTATGTAAATTTTAACGCTGAGCGTAAATGTCAGTTACTTTTACTAACTTTTTCACCCCTTCTAATGTGCTTACCAGCTTGTATCGTTAGCTGCATTCGTCATCAAAATTAATGTCACTCTAACCTGAGCACACAGTTGTTGCCCAAAATATTTGACGGATTTATCAGACACCAAAGTAGCCTGAAAACATTTAAACGAACGACGTACGGTTTTTATAACTTTATAATAGCATCGTGTATAAATTAAAAAGTTGTCTAGGGTAGAAAGAAGTTATGGCACTTTTGTACCATTTATTGTATGTGTTTTCAGTGCAGGATTGCAAATGTTGTATATTGTCGTGTAAATCGATTCTATATTTTTATTCGTTTTCAGGGACCTATGATATTCTCGTCTTTTTGTGGATGAAACTTACGAATTGGTAGACTCGATAGGGCATTCCCTCGATATACTGAGTACGAAATATAAATTTGTGATTTGGCACAAAAAAGACTAACGAATTGCAAGTCTAACGAATTGGGGAATAAATAGATGGTTATACTTTTAAGAGACATTTTACGCATTCACGAGCTTTGCAAACAAAATTTCTCGCTTAACTCAGACTGTTCTGTATATCCATTGAGAGCTTTCAGTGTTGATTTAGCTTCGGTTAGGCCTATCTCGAAAACTCGTTGTTTCGAGCACATTTTCATTCCCAATGAAAATTGGAGACAGCGGGGTTGAACTGTATGTCTTTGTACACGCTACATTGCAGAAATTTCATTTTTGAATCCTAAAACCCGTGGTGAAACAACAAGTGTCACGCAAAATTTCGAGATCAGAAAAAGTCGAAAAGAAACGCTGTCCAACAAAGACTGAACATACCTACACGCCTAGAACTTGGATATTATATGCAATACTAGCTTCGTTTTAAATCTTGGCTGCATGGCTTTTAAACCATGCGTTGTACGACCTACTATAAATTAGTAAAAATGATATTCAATTATCATAATCAAAATACTAATAAAGCTAAAACGAACTTTGCTAAAATATTAACAGTATTTTCATGAAACAAAAATGATATTTTACATCCAATAAATTACATCCATCCGTAGTACATCCAATAAAAGAACAAGAAAATACATATAAAGACGAAAACTTTCGAACGGGAAAGTTCCGGACGAAAATTTTCTTTGCTGATCACACTTTGAATAAGCGCCCCCCTCTAATAAGAGCCGCAGAAAATTAATTAACTTTTCAACAAGCACCGCGGCGGCAACAAAACGTGGAATGAAATTAATGGCTGCTTATTAGGCCAATTTGAATTTATATTTTTGGACATGGTCCCAGATAAATGGATTAGGGCTCAAAGTCTAAATGAAATGCGGAAATAACAAAACGTGGAATGAAATTAATGACTGTTTATTAGGCCAATTTGAATTTATATTTTTGGACATGGTCTCAGACAAATGGATTAGGTCAAAGTCTAAGTGTGCCCCTCGGACATTGCTTTGAATACAATTTGAGATTTTTGGCATCCGGTTATTTTATTGATGTCAGTTCCTTGTATTGGTAAACTCAGTATAAGGTATATTCACATTGTTTTGTTGTTTTCGGACTTGCATTGACTTATTACAATCCTCGTAGTTATGCAAGGCAAAACTGCGACTCATAAAAATACAGGAAGATTTCTGGACTTGGATTTTCCGCCTCGTAATCGTAATTGAAACTTCGAACAATAGCAAATTCCAACTTAAGCAAAAAAAAACTCTTAAAGCATCATTTCAATGATACCCAAAAAGTTGGGAATTTCAAGTCCAGAATTTGTGCTCTGACATTACCAGTCGAAGTCTTGCCTCTGTTAAAAGACCGGTTTTTGGACGAAAAGCATGAAGGTATCAAATCATAGGAAATAATCGATGCTAAATTTCCTTGAAAAGGCATCCTTAAGAGGAGAAATAAAACCATGATAAAAAGATGGACGAAACCTCAACGTTAAAGATTGATAACATCAACAACTAACCAAAAATCATTGAACGAATCTCATCCCTACCATGCTTCATGCTGCAAGAAAGAAATACTTTGATTTTGAAAATGTAAATGATTAATTAACTCAAAAGAAACTGCTTTCAGCTGTTCTGTTGGGCGTTTGGAAACAAATGAATGCATTTGGACAATTCGCATACAACGGTACATCTTGGATGCTTTGTTTAGATAATTATCACGTGATTCTCGGAAGCACGCCAGCGCCCACTCCACCGTCATGCATACCCATTTCGGTCGCAACTTGCCAATTATTCGCCCAAGGATCGTACACCTCTACAGTACTAAGATTTGACGCTCCGTTGTAACCTCCGACCGCGTAAATCTTGCATCCAAGAGAGACGACAGCAACGCGGCTGCGTCTCTGAGTCATCGAAGCAACAAAATTCCATTGGTTGTTGCATGGATCATACACTTCGACGGAACTTAAAAACGACACACCGTCGTAACCACCGCACGCGTAAATTCTATTGTTTAAAACAGTCAACGCCAGTCTGCATCGGCGAACGATCATGGGCGATACGAAGCGCCATTGTTTGTTGGTGCAATCATAAGTTTCAACGGAACTAAAAATAGACATACCGTCGTGTCCTCCAGCAGAATAAAGCTTGCCATTTAGAGACACAACTCCGGTAGCGCTTCGCATTGTTGACATGCTTGCCACAAATCTCCATTGATTCGATAAAGGGTCGAAACACTCGACACTGTTTAAGGAAGAGTTGCCATCATAACCACCAACGACATAGATCTTGCCATCCATCACTGCGGCTCCAACCGCACTTCGCCTGACGTTCATTGCGCTAACCCTGTACCATCTGCAAGGACAAAAACATCGATTTAGTCAACACATCTAGACTTTGGAGGAGCTTAGGCCCCTAAGCTGCATCGGAGGAGCTTAGGGGCCGGCAGGGCTTTCATTGGGCACGCAATAGAGGCAAACGCTAAAAAATAATGGGACACTGAAATTTTCTACGTTCAAAAGCTTTACTTTGGCTAATGCCATTATTATTAGAGTCATCCTCATTAGCAGTATTATAAAACAATATAAATCACCATCAACGTATATACATTGGAAAGACAATCATACTGCAGAAAGTGAATACCCAAACATTTTAAGAAGTATCTAATAGGTGATAACCAGCTATTTTGCCTTAGTGTTAAAGTTAGGTAAAAACTTTCTTTTTATGCATTGCTAGTTAATGGGTTACCACACTGGGATTGTTCAATGAGGTAGAACATAGGTTTCACCATTCTTATATAAATATAACATTTGGGGGCTGATTATATGAGAGTTTTGAATTGGGTAACTGTTGATCTTGTAACTGTTGAAAGGATATCAGGCAACTGTTGATCTTGACTGGTTCACTTTTCATCAAGGTATCGTTTTCGAGTTTTGTTAACAAGTCATTTACAAAAATGTTAAAAAGCATAGGCCTGAGATTACATCTCTGTCTTACATCTACACCCAAAAGTTGAGTCAAAAGTTGGAGTTATCCTTCAGACAATTTAAGAGATTGTTTCCATCATAAATGATGCTTTTAATAATCATTATACAAATCTATCACTGAGACCATTTTTAATAAGTTTGTACATGAGCCTGTTTCTCCACATGGTATCATAAGCCTTTGAGAAATCCACAAAGCGAGTTACATATACACTCTTTTGTTTTGTTTGAAGTAATACCAGATTATAGGGTTCAAAACAAAAACATAATTGGCTGTTCTGGAACACTTGTGGAAACCAATTGTGTAGGACTGATTATTGATGAAAAATTCTTTTTTGCGTGCATAACTTTGAATAATTGATAATAAAATATGAAGTAAAAAAATTTAAAGTTACATGAATATTGATTAAATATGATGTTTTGGGCATTACTTGATAATGGGTCAAGCCCAAAATGTTGTATTTAATCATGACTGATTATTGAGTTGATATCCAAAAAGGGGTTGTTCTTTCATCACGATAAGCGCAAATAACTCACTGAAGGAACTTGTGAGGGTGATACCCCAATAATTAAATAATTACTTGGATGGGTTGGATCATTGCATTTATATATTGGAGTAATAAAACCAATTTTCATGATGTTGGGAAGTACAATCATAAAATAATTATCGCTGCCAAAATGATTAAAAATACAATTCTTTCTTTCAGAAACCATTCATTTAAAATTATTGAATGAAGAACAAACAACTCCTGCACCATTGTATATTCTAAGAACTTCCTCTCAAGAGGATATCCAACAGATAAACTAATTATCTTTTCACCTGCCAGAGTTTTTGATGGAGAACTTTCAGATCTTGTTTTCCATTAGATTTATTACTGCTTATATAACAGTATTTGTGGTTTGATGGGAATTTTTCCATTCTCAAAAACCTGGCTGCAGTATCCAGCAGAGAAAAAAACATAGAATGCAATATAGCTCAACAATGTAGATCCTTACCGATTTGTATGGGAATCAAATCGCTCAACATCATTTAGTCGCATGTTGCCATCAAATCCACCAATTGCATATAATTGTCCATTGAGAATAGCAACTCCAACTCTACTTCTTTGTATTGTCATTGGTGGCACAGGCATCCAGTTGCATGTTACTGTGTCATATCTTTCAACAGTTGACAAGGAATTCCCTGATGAAGTTAGTCCCCCAACAACATAGATGAGCCCTGCAGCCTCACTGCATCTCCTAGGAGAGGTTCGTAAACTTTTCAACTGCTTCCTTCTTTCTGGCATGAGCATGTAGTCTTTGGCCTCATCTATAAGATCTCTGCATATGATATTACTGTGGACAATCTCTTCACCTAAGACTCTGTCACTGAGGTACTGGGGTGGTAACAATGACAGCCGCACTTGCTCCAACAGGAGAGGCAGGTGACATTTTCTATCCAGTTCTTTGTGCTTCACCCACATCAAAACAGCCTCAAAAACTTGCTCTTCAGAGTGAACATTCAGATCATCCTTTGATATCAATTGAATAATTCCCTGAATGGATAACTCCAAGAATTCATCTGCAACAGAAACTTCTATGAAGTTTTTCTCGATGAAAGACTCTGCTGCAACTAAAAGCTTTGGACATGAAAATGTGTCCGCTATATTTCTCACTGTTATGCAGTTAGCTGGATGAAGTTTTCTTAACAAGAAGTTCTCGCAGGCACATCTCACTGGATCCACCTGGAGCAAGGAAGAAGTAGACAACAAAGCATTAACATTGTTTGTGTCTATCTTGAGCGGGTCTCCGTAAAGACAACCTACAACATTTTCTAAAGCAGCATGGTTAACTTCTTGCAAAGTGACGCTTTCCATAGCACTTTCTGCCATGTCCGTTGTGAACATTGCGTTAAAATATGCACTTGTTGCTGCCAAAACAACACGATGGGCTTTAGTCTCCTTGCCTTCTGCAATCAATGTCACATCACAGAAAATATTTGCCTTTCGAAGTTCATTCAGACCAGCAAATGACTTCAGAAGTAAATCAGGCCTCGTCGAGATACTGAAAATCTCAATTTCAATTTCGTCGCCATCATCATCGACCCGGGCATCATCGACATCAGCATGCCGACCTATTTCATCAGAATCTTCATCCTTCATGGATGCTATCATGTTTTTGTAATAACACACATGAGTTTATGTCTCTGTCTAATCTATGTACCTTCTTCTTTAAAAAGAATCTTGAATCGTCATTAGCATGTTCTTCTGCAACTTTTCCTGCTTGTGTCCGCATTTATTTCTGTTTTGCTTTACCTTTCCTTTTTGTTTATAACTTTTTCCTCGAGATATCAAACATGAAATTTATACCTTCATTTTTTTTCACTCAATGTGGGCTTTAGGAATCGTGATGTTTTTATTTTTGTATGTTTTCTAGTTTTTGGCTTCTCACCAAGTTTTTGGTTTCTCGAGTATGAATCTCTGAATGGAGGACACAACTGAAAAATTTGATAAATTTCTTTGATTTCACTTCATTTACAAAAGAGGGAGGTAGTTCTTCAAGTGAGCATGGGATTTGTTTTCGCAACATTTAAAGAAAACTTGTTACCTTGTAGCCAAGTATCCAATTGTTTTAGATCATTGTTAATAATCAGAGACGTAGGAACCGGGGGGGCACGTGCCCCCTCACTTTTTTGCAAACATTGAAAAAGTGCCCTCAAATTTGAAAAATGTGCCCTTTTTTAAGGTGAAGTGCCCTTTTTTTACTCCGAAAAAATTGAAATGTGCCCTTCTATAATCACGAATTTTTTTTAACGAGTCTCTTTTAGTCCCAAAAAAAGATTAAAGGGCCCTTTTTCTCGAAGATTAATAAAAAAATCGCATTGTTACAATTTTGAAAAAAAAAAATTACAAGAAAGTGCCTTTTCCAATGTTGAAAAAATTAGCAAAAGTGCCCTTACTTAATCTCAAAAAGTTAAAAGAAGAGCCCCTTAAAAAAGTGCCGTTAAAAACTGTAGTCTGTGGTCAATGCGAAGATAAAGTCTTGGGCTCTTTCAGATGGAGCACGGAGAA
>JAYJMH010042386.1:0-14869 GCA_036873815.1 Phacellophora camtschatica | reverse complement strand
GGAATATATAGAACATTTATGGGAATGCTCCCAATTTGCAGATAATAACTTGCCCAAAATAAATAGTATGCACAAAAGAACCCCAAAAGTTTAAAACGAATTTATGAACATGCAGATAAATTCTGTATAATAGACTAAAATTACACAGTAACTGCTCCGAAATGGAGATGCGGTTCATTATTATATTATATTATTATATTTAACCATTCAAAGATTTGAACGCTATTTGTTGGCCTCATCACTTGTGATTTAAATAATGTTTTTACCCCATGAACTTAGGCCCTTTTTAGTGTGGGTCATTCACAAATCACAAGATTGATTCCCAACCCATTAAATACTGTGTTTTTCTTTTATTTTTGAGAAAATAGCCTATGCACTAATTGGAATGGAGTGCTAAATTGACAGTCAGTGCTTATAAAAAAAAAATTCAAAACATTCAACAAAACTTCACGTTAATCAATAAGAGAGCGCGCTTGCGTAAAATTTTGGAAAAAAAGTTTTAATGAGTGGACGGTAATTACAAATACCGTATACACTCTTTGTATATAATTTTTTTTAACTCGTCTTTCCTTGCGAAATTTCTTGTTTCAAGTTATGCCAGAGGGGCGTTTTCTGTCAGTTTGGAATCGCGTTAGATTCTTGATACAAGAAACTGTAATTCCAGTACACCAAAACATTTCGTGTATGACTTTGCTGGCTTATCTTAATTAGCTGCTATGCCTTATTTTTAGGTAGCTAATGATGATATAGCAACAGTTTAAGCTAATTATGCTAATGATGATGATATGACAAAAGCATCACGAATTTCCAAAATTGCGGCCATATCACAAAGAAAAAGTGAATTGTGACGTTAGAGGGTATTACACAAAGCTTACATTTCAGAATACGATCAAGAAATGACATAAATTATCCATGAAGATACCGAATATTTACAAAATGGCATAAATTTAGCATAAATTTACAAATGTCTTCCACTATTCGTACAAGACACATACTACCCATAATGCTCTACGTTACTATTTTACAAAATCACAACACCAAAATATGACCAATATAAAAAATCACCTATTCAATTTTATTTTCTGAATCAGTATTTTAAACAATGAAAGAAAACCAACTAAACGCAATAATAAAAATAACTGCGTAAAAAATCAAACACAAAAAAATTTCATTCAGATCTAAACGAATATTTCATTTTAAGAATGAAACGTTGTGTATGATGAAATAGTCCAGCTCATTTAAAACTTGCAATGTAATTGCTGTATTCTGTTAAATTAATTATGGTTAATTTAATACAGTAGAAACCGATTTTCAGACCCTTCTCTCTCTTGCATGCTTTTTAAATAGGGGAAACGGGCGATTTCATATAGAGCGTACACTTTTGGCTTCAACCCCCTTTTGGATTCTAGTTTTGATGTAGTAGCTACGGAGTAGCAGCTAGTATCAACTGTGCTTGCCAGTTGTTATACAGTAAAAACAAGCACATAAAAACCTTACTTTTTACCCTTAGAATAGGAAAGGCTCTTAATGCGATGAAGGGGGTCTTGGGGTACTCAAAGTGCACGGAAAATGCATGTATTTAACTTTGTGACCCATTGCATCTTTCCACTGGTAGGTCTTAGCAAATTTTTCAGTATTTTAACACAGAAATTAATGAGAATTTTAGCCTAAAGGTTATTTTTAAAAGTAATTCTTACATGCAGGTTTTAACTGTATTTAAGAAAAATCCAGCAGAGATCCATTCGAGAAAAACGTTTAAAATAAAAAAAACGTGTTCAATCTTGCAATAGTTTGCTGCGCCTATTTCATTCATACTCATTGGCCTGGGTGACAAATACAAGCAATCCAAGCATAAAACAGTAACATGCTGGCCGAAGAAGAGCAAGTGACACTCATTTCATGACCAACTGCGAAACAATAAGCTTCCAATGCAAACAATAAAGATGGCGACCACTGTGTTGATGCATTAAATGCCAGCCACGTAAAAATTTTCAGTGTAGTTGCTGATTAATGGAGGTAGGGTTGTTACTTCACACCGCCAGTAGCGACGGCCGAGTGTACCCTATGAACGACAATAACGAATGAAAAACAGCAGCAGACAGTAGTAAACAATAGGATGAGCATGTCTTAATTGATTTAACAAGATTTATGCAGGAATAAAGTACAAATGCAGTGGCACAAGGATCAGGCCTAATGGCCTAGTAAGATACTTATTGTGCAGCTAAGGTATCGTCAGGGATCCTATGACCGGCATTCAATGCGTCAAAACAATGATTGGCAACTTCAGCACGATTGTCTGATATCGAACGGTCGAAAATAAACTCAATTTTGCAAGAAATTTATCAGATAAATCCTCTGGTTCCCTAACAATTTTTCTCCTTAACTCTGATTAACTCACAAAATATTTATCTCAGAAAAGAAATCACAATTTCAGTTTTGTGCTCTTCATGCCAAACTGCTTCCAGCACGTCATTGGTAAAATACAACTAATAGATAACGTATTACATTGTATAAAAAATAATAAAACCAAGCAACAATTAAATGTTATAATACGCAATTACTATAAATATATAGCGTGGCTTTTTTTATATAAATCACTGGAACAAGATTAATTTTTATCTGCGTTTTTTAGCGCGGAATCAGGGGCTCTACGCAGGGAAATGTTCCTTTAAATCCCTATATATATCAAAACTTCATACGAACCAAAACGTTCATTTGATTTCCGCGCAACTTCTGCGGTTCTTCACAGATTTATATTCATCTAAGCTAGTTCAGTATGTATATATAACGAAGCAAAACGTTTGATGTATATTCATCAATGAAGTGACTGTGTGTATCAAAATGTCATACGAAGCAAAACGTTTAGGTGATTTCCGCGCAACGTGTGCGGTTCTTAGAGATGCATATTCATCTGAGCTAATTTACTATTATGTATATTAAAAAGAAGAAAAACGTTCACGTTGATTTCCGCTCAGAATCTGCGGTTCTGCACAGACGCAACGGATCAATGGTATACCTGATGTTATAAATGAGTGTCCGGGAACAAGATCCGTTCCTTCTGAATACTTTGGTATGGATTAGATTCTTCATCTTCTTGTAACGTTGGTGATGGATCGTCAAACTAAACAAAAACGTAAAATCGAGTCACAAAGAGAAATGAAATCGAGGCCAACAATAAACTGAAAAAGATATAGCGATGAAACTAGAAAAGATATGACATCTGATTCATTCAATTCAATTCAACTGTGCATGAAACACATATTTAAAAGAGAAAATAAACGGAGAAAAGTTTTTTTTGAAGAAAATTTGGCATTATGTTCAGAAGTTTGACCACCATGTCCGCTTTGCACATTTTTTTCTCGATTGCTGCCAAAATTCGTCCTTTTAGGAAGGTTCCTTGTGAAAGAGGTTTGTGCAAATTTTAGCCAGTTTTTTTTTCTAACGAACTACTCCAATGAGACATTAGGCTTGCCCCATGACGGAACTTGAGCTAAACGAAGAAAGCTGAGGAGGAGGGAAAAGAAAATGAAGCGAAGGTTAGACTTGTACTCTTGTGTCACTCATGAATTATTAATGAGATAAACACTTTGTTTTTTCTGACGTCACGGATAAGAACTTCGTTTTGATGTTTGGGATTGACCATTCAGCATTGCAATAGGACAATGAAAAAAAAGCAACGAGATATTCTGAAAATTGCAAGGAGGTTATCATTAGTTTATCTTAGTTTATCTTAAGGTGAAAAGATCAAATCAATGTCATAAAGAAGTTACTTCATTTCAGTCAAGAAGCAATTCTAGATGTTAGGATGATCAAATTAAACGCTTTAGAGATTAACTTGTGTATAGGTTGATTAAAATGATTTCACATCTTTTGCTCCATTGTATAACTAACTATGAAACAGCACACCCCCTAAATATTTGCAAGGATAACCAACGAAACAAGAGCAATTTCATTAATAATTCATAAGTGCCATAAGACTACAAGTCTATTTCTCCTTATATTTTTATCTTTTTCCATTTCCTCAATTTCTCTTCTGAATTCCCTCCGTTTGTTGTTGGATCAAAAAAACATTCTCAGTTTTCAATTTTCTTTAAAAGAAAAAGACTTGGATCAAGACTAGTGAGACATATGCATAAAAACAGTCTTCCACCACCTTCCAAGCATAAACACATGTTTATATAGTCAGCAATTGACAACAAATAAGCATATGGTTTGTATCAATATTTTACGGTAAAAGTTTGCACTTTTGAAAATTTAAACTCGGGATATTTTTATTACAAACCCCCAAACTCATAAAGCCCATATACCCTATTAAAAACTTTTCATAACATAATTAATAAAAATCATAAAGATTTGAAACATTAAAAACAAAACATTTATTAAAAAAAAACTTAAATTATTCTAATGCATACCAATCCAGAATCGCGATCTTTCCCATTAGAATTAAATCCCTTGAGGTATGTGTCCCAAGTTGGTTCATCAGCACCAAGAAATGAAAGTTTATCAGCAATAAGTGTGTTGTCTATTGCTTGAGAATTATCAAGAAGTTCGTGTCTGCTGCTGTAAAGATTGGGTGTCATTGCCAACATCTCCTAATTCAACACAAAAGTATAGAAGTGATTATGTGGTTAAGCGATTGGTTATTCAGTGATCAAGTGATTGGTTCATAGTGCAGGCATTGTTTGAATTGTTATGGACAGGGTGCAGTTTCTAGATGTCTTATTGGTCACTAGACTGGAGTGCTATTGTTTATCAAAGTCTCAATTCTATTTTCCAGATGACAGACTGTTAGAAAAAACCAAAAGAAAACTCAAAAGCAAACAAAATATTTTCGTACATACAAATTTATTATAGCCCATATAACGACATAAAATTGTGGTACGTACGAGGATATATAGTTGCAGTAAGGATGATGGATGATCTTTCTGCAGTAAAGTTAAAGACATTGATCAGCCGTGTTTCAGATTTCATTTAAAATTTCAAAAAGTCTTGGATAAGGCCATTTGCTTGTAGCTTATGGAAATATTTAACCGATATTTGCAAAATAAAATTTGCCACGTAATCCACTCTTTTTGCTACATACCGCAAATCCACGATTCAAATTAGCTAATTTTGTTTTGTCTTTTTCAGCTGTGAGCTAATTCGAGGGGGTTTATTAAAATCTGGAGGGTAGGTATGCCGAAAAAGTACCAAAATACATCTATAAATACAAAATTTCCTTAATGAAATGTAAAATAACATGCTTTAATACAATTAAAATTTGGAGGTGGAGTCTTTTTTAGGGGTGTAGAAAATTTGTCAGCTCTAGGGTGGGGGCCTATTCGAGTCGGGGCTTATTCGAGGAGGGTAACTAATTCGAGGATTTACGGTATGTAACTTTTTAATGTTTTTATTGACTCATCCGGTCTAGATATTGATTTAGTACACTCGTCCCAGCTATCGAGCGCCAAAACGAGACCATACCAATGCTGAAACTGGATCTGTCAGAAAAGCGAGCTGAGATTTTTATGATAAGTCTAGTATGCATATATAATCAAGGAGATTAACACAATTATTCTAACATACCTGCCTACTAGGAGTTGGTGTTCCCAAATAACGAAACCTTTTTCCATCATAATCTAAACTGCTTTGTGAACCTGTTCTTGAACTCATCTTGCTTTTAGGCCGGATAGGAAGTGGCTCTCTTTCTCTGGTAAAAACAGATCTTTCTATATTAATTTTCCGAATAATTATAATGGCAATGACTAACAGTAGAAGAACTCCAGCAAATACCATTAAAATTGAGAACCAGATTTCCTTGTACCAGACAACAGAAGCAGCAATTGGCGCTGTGGATAAGAAAGATTATGTCAAAACTTATACCATAAAAAGCAAAAAACCTCTTGATTGCCTGCGCGTACAGACTCTTGATTGCTGTGTCTTTCTCCTACCCAGCACACACTGTTGGTCTCTCCTCAGCAACCAAAAATGTTTGCACAGACTAAAAACTTACATCCATGCTCTTTCAAATGAGTGTCAAAGACAAAATCAAAGAATATTTCATAGTTGCATTTTTTTTATGCTTCTGAGTTGATGATATGGAAGCAAAATCAAATAGCAATAGTGACCTACAAATAATTCAAATAGGACTTAAAATACAAGGGATCCTCGTGATCAAAACACTCTGCCTTTCCATTGGAAAGCAAGGCTTGATGTCCTGCCTGGAATAGACAATTCCACAAAAGATGGCCGAAAGGGGTATTATGATCAAGATGCAATTCGCTCAATAATCAAATACAAACAAAATTAACTGCTGTTTCGATAATAGAATGCATTGCATCTTGGTCATGATACCCCTTCAGTTATCTTTAACAAGATTGTCTATTAGCAGCGCAGCGCGTGGGTTCATCCATATAGAGAGTGTGCAAGGGTTTGCGGATCCACGGATATGCATTAACACGATAACGAATAAAACCTAAAAAATGCAATAGTGGTTGCTCACCTGCAGTTGTTGCAACATCTCCCACGTTCACTTTCACAAGAGGAGCAGTGACAATGACTTGTTTACCATTCACCAATGTCTTTGCTCTTATGACATATTCATAAGCTGTACGGAAATAAAAATGGTATCAGAACAAAGATCCAAACTTGCTTCATATCAGAGTCTTGAAGTCAAGAATATATGGCCTGAACGTAGAACTCTTGTATATAAAGATATATGGGTAGTATAACTAATAATTAAACGTTAAAAACGACGTAAACTCCCCACGGAGTTTTAACAACAAAATAAAATTCATTTCTTTAAAAGTTTTCTTTCCTTTCACAAAGTGAGTTGCACATGGCATTGACGAATTTTGTTGATTGTTCAAATGGTAAATTATTTTTGGGGTCATACGGTGCGTAGAGATATAAAACTCAGAAATAAACGAGTAAACTTGACTTACTTCCGACCTCTCTATTTGGCCTAATCACGGATAGCCTATTTCCAGTATATGCCTGAATCAAATTCTCTTCCAATGAATACTCTTCCAAAAGACTTCTGAGGTCAAATGATCTCATCCAATCAACAGTTATACTGTTACCAACAACGGTAACGTTAGGAGGCAAACGTACAATAGGAGCTGGAATAAAAAAGAACGATAAAAAACGATACCCTAAAGAACGACAAATTAATTAACTCCTTTACCCACAAGCAACGTATTCATGCAAAAAGTAAGAAAAATCACAATCTTCTGAACCAGATTCTCTTGAAAGAAATCAAATTCTTCTTTAAAAACACATCCGTCAAAATTACCTTGTGGCATGGCAGAAAGCCATTGGGGAAAAGTTTCGTTCTTTTCCATTCATTCTGGAATGCTTTTCTTGGCCGCGGATTGCCAATTTTCTCCACCTTTCTGGCAGGAAACCCAGTTTTTCCCAAGGAAATGTTGGAGTGCCTCAAAGATCCTCAACTTCTTCTTTGTCATGGGAATATAGTGTGTAGCCTGCACCAGGCTCATTACATGATTAACGGTTTACCTTCATTCTTTGATAAGTTAACTTACTTACTTGGCTATGAACAATTCTTTTTTGCGTGAAAAGTCATGGACGATCAGATAACTAACGAAAAAGTGCATCACTGGTAAATTCAATAAAAAATTTAAATAGCCATTCACTTACATTCCGCAATTGTTCTTGTTGTGGTCTCAGGCGTGGATGCAGATCCAGCCGTATTATGAACAGTTATCTTGTAATGAAATTCAGCGTATGGAAGTAAACCAGTAACTGTATGCTCTGTCTTATTAGTAGCGTTGTACGATTTCGTTCTTACGACACACAAAGGAGGAGGTATCGATGCTTGCGGGCAGTTATATCTTTCGTTAATTTCGTACCTAAAGGAAGGTATATCATAATAAGTATAACGATTTAGTTATTATTTTAACAACTATAGTTATTAAAATAATTGAACAAGCAAAAAACCGCTAAAACCCACGATATTAAATAAGAAAGAAGTCTCGAAGTCATCCGAAATTCGCTCTGCTCATCATATAGCCTTTGAAATACGGGGACCGATTTGAGGTTAGCAATGAAAAGGTCAACAAATGGCCAGAAATGTTTTTCTTATAGAGGTGCAAAGCTATGGAATAGCCTGTCAGCCGAGTCAAAGCAGGTAACCTCTCTGTATAGTTTCAAGAAAATTATTTAGAAACAGACATTTTTTAATTTTTTTTTCGTTTTGATTGTCTTGAACATTATTCTACATAGGTTTTAATATTGTAAATAAGGGTTTTATAGTTTAATTGGATTTAATTAATAGCTTTTTATTTCCTTAGATTGTAATTAATGTTTTTGTCGGATGGCCCCTTGAAAACCAACTTTTTGAAGGGCAAAGATATAAATATGAAAAAATATGAAGAAGTTCAATATCAATAATAGGGTGAACTCTTCACAAGTCTCAGTTTACTGAACTGCGAAAATGAACTGCGTAACTAGTCTGCGAAGCAGAAACTGCGAGAAAACAGAAATTGCGAAGGCGGAAAATACGGGAGAGGTGGTTGTGCAGTTTTTTCATTTCAGTTATTTTTCAATTTTAAATTTCAATTATTTTAAACTAGAAAACTGAGATTTATTTATCTAATCTTTAACTAAAGTCCTAAGTTATTTATCCGAAATGTTTCAGTCCGAACGTTTTTGATGTTTATGTGAAAATGTTTAGGAGAAATGTTAAAATGTTAAAAAATAAATGAGCAGTTTCTTGTATAAATATGCGTTCCTCTCGGTAACGCGCTATAATTATTCTTTATTAACAGATTATTGCCAGCAATATTTTTGTAATTTATTTGGAACTAAAATAAAGTGAAAAGGCTGAATCTTAAGTCAAGATAAAACTGTAAACTCACCAAACAGATGGTCCATTTATTCTGATAGGAGCGTTCCATTTCAAACTAACAGATGTCGAGGATTTTGAAACAACAACAGGAGGAGTGCTAAATCCCGTTGGTGCCGAAGGAGCAGTTCTTATAATACGAGCAGGTCCACGCGAACATCCCGCAACATTACACGCATACATACGCACCGTGTAATCAGTGTATGACACTAACCCAGTAAAAGTGCCTGTTTTCACCGAAATCAAAGTTGCATTTCTGATTCCAATCAGTTCAACTATATACGATGTAATTCTACCATTTGACTGTCCGGGTTCTTCAACGGAATAAACAAAACTGTCAGGTTTGATGTCTTGCTTCAGAACCGATACAGCCTTGACTTGTTCCGGCCTATCTTTAGATGTTGTCACAGGTGCCCACAAGCTGGAGGCACTTCCAACACCATTAAAAGACATAACTTGGTATTCATACCTTGTGTTAGGCTGAATAGCAGAGCTAGAATCATTAAACAAACGCCGTGGTCCGGTATAAATCAACTTACTTGAAATCGTTTTGGAACGGCGACGTAACTCGTAGTGTCTTATCACACCATTTGGAGTCAAGGGAACCAGCCACTCAACGACAACAAAACGTGAACCAATATTTGCGCTGTTGAACAGTGGTGCACTTTGGTTTGCCGGTTTAGCTTCGAGTGTACGTGCCGAGGCAGCAGGTCCGTTAGTGCACCCAGCTGTCGTACATGCACTTATTCTAAACACGTACATCGTGTAAAACTTCAATCTCTCTGCCAGATAAAACAGGTTCTTACCTGTATCGACTTCACGACCTTCAAATAAAACCAAGTACCTTGTAATTTCTCCATTAGGTATTTTCGGTGCGGTCCACGTTACCTGTATAGACGAAGATGTAACAGGACGAAGAATTGGCTTTGACACATTTTGTGGTGCACTAGGTGTCGTAGTAGCACTGTATTGCGGTTGACTTGTCACACTTCCAACCCCGTTTATGCAACTAATTGTGTAGAAGTACCTTGTTCCTGGTGCGACAGTTCTGTCAAAGAACTTCAGGTCCGTGCCGTTGTAAACAATGAGAGTATCACGCCTAAGAGTACAATAACGAATTACTCCGTTGGGAGTTTTAGGCAGTTTCCAGTTAGCTTCTATTGTTGTTGGACCTAACACAAAAAGGGACGGTGGGTTCAAATCTTGTGGAACAGCTTCTAACGTGCGTGTGCTTGCAGCATTGCTACGCTTACCGCATCCAGGTAAAGTGCATGCTGTGACAGTAAAAGCGTAAGCCGTATATGGCTTTAGACCTGATGCAATGTGCGAGTATGCAAGGCCTTCAAATACTGGTTGTTGATTACTGGACATTCTCAGTTGATACTTCTGAATCTGTCCATTCGGGACTATTGGTGCACTCCATGTAGCTTTAATTCTGTTAGCATCCAAAGCAGTTAAGATCGGTGGTCGCATCTCTCCTGGCGCTGAGGACTGAGTTACGACACTGACTACAAGACTCATTATGCACCCTCCTGTTGTACAAGCCCGTACCGAGTATTGATACCGCGTAACCGGGTTAAGACGTGTATCCGTGTACATCAATGCTGAAAGTATTTGCACTTTCGTGCCATTGCGATAAACTTCATAATATTGAATTATTCCATTCGGATTACCAGGTACATCCCACTGAAGTCTGACACTATAACCTCCTAACACTGTTATATTTGGTGGCAGGAAACCAGTTGGTGAAGCAGATGTGGTCGTAACTGTCGCCCAATTACTGTCTATAACGCCTTTTGAGTTGATAGCCCTGATTCGATACTGAAATGTTGTGTATGGTGATAATCCCGAATCTGTATAGCTAAACGAAGCCTTGTTTGTTACGTTTGTTGAATATATGACAGCCTCACTCACTTGACGTCTTCTTCTTGCGGTACTCGCCCTGCGGATCACATCATACTTTAATATAACCCCATTAGGAGAAAGAGGCTGAGTCCATATAAGCGTAACAGACGTGGCAGTGATCTTGCCGAAAGCAGGTGGTATCTGTCCCTTCGGTGCAATTTCTGCTGTAATTAGCATCTGCTTATTTCCTTTCGTACAACCCGCAGAATTACAGACTTCAAGTTGAAAACTGTAATTGGTATATGGTTGAAGTCGACGTATGGTCGTTTGAAGTTGCAGTCCTTGATAAACAACATAATTGCTAAGATACAGTAAGTAATTGCTAATTACTCCATTAGGAGTTAACGGTGGGTTCCATAACACTTGCATACTTTTGCCGTCTCCAAGCCCATCTGGGTTAGTATTTGAACGCAGTGCACTGATGTTAACAGGACGTGCTTCTTTTGTTCGTGCTGAAGTCCATGCACTGCTGCCTGTACCACCAGATGTTTTAGCAGATACCCGAAATTCATAAGTAGTTGCTGGTTTTAGTCCCGTTACGCTAACATTTACGTTGCTGGCTGGAATGCAGCAACGAGCAACAGTTTCACTGCCAGGCTGTCCGAATACTCTTGCTTTGACTTGATACTCTATTATAGCTCCATTCGGCTTAGTTGGTGGCTGCCATGAAGCCTGTACTGATACACCACTCGTAACAACAATCAGGGGTGCGGACAATCCTTGCGGCACTCCTGATCCAGTTCTTGCGGTGGCCCATGCACTTTCTCCGCTGCCAGCTTTGTTACGAGACTTTACTTTATACTGGTATTGCGTATATGGAGTCAAACCAGAATCGATATACGTCAGAGATAATCCGCTATATACAATAAAAGACAAAACACTGTTAAACTCCTTTCTGGTTACTTCATAGCCAGTTATAATGCCATTTGGCGATGCAGGACGCTGCCATGTCACTACAATAATTGACGATGATTTGACTGACAGAAACGGTAAGCCTTGACCCGTTGGATTAGCCTCTGATGTGGTTGCCTGAGTCCTGTTTCCTGTCCCACAACCTTTAATAGTGCATGCTTGAACCCTAACTTCGTAAAGGGTATATGGTTTAAGACCTGTAATAACATAGGACGTCCCCAGATTTACTGGTCTTGTGTGTGAATCAGAATTTTTCTCATTGTAGATTAAATTATATGTAGTAATGACTCCATTTGGTCGAGTTGGGCTTTGCCACGCAACATGCAGTTCCGATGAGCTTCGAGCGGTCACTGTAGGAGCAGAAATTCCTTCTGGTGTACTTTCTGGCGTAGATACTGAAGACGACGAACTTTTAGTGCCACCGCCATTAGTCACTGCTTCAATTTTGTATCCATAAAGCGTATTCGGAAGGAGTCCGGTATCTCTGTATCTCAAATCCAAACCAGTGTATACTGGAGTAGTACCTCGATACAAGACATACTTAAGAAGAATACCATTTAACACACTTGGCGGTCTCCACTCTGCATCTACAGTTTTTGCATTCACAACTGTGAGAGATGGCGGATTCAGTCCTTGTGGCGGCGCTTGTAAAGTGCGAATTGATGCGACAGGACCAGTAGAACAATCAACATTTGTACAAGCTGTCACTCTAAATGTGTATAAAGTATGTGGTATTAACCCTACAACCGTGTTTGTCAGTGCCAAACCTAAATCTCCATCAGGCAAAATTGAAATAAACGTGCCATTAATCGAGCGGCTCACATTATAACGAATAATAATACCATTTGGTTTTGCAGGAAGAGTCCAGTTCACTTGAACAGTAGTAGGAGTTGTTGATCTAAGTATAGGTGCCAAAACATTCTGAGGTACGGCTTGTTTAGTGTAAACCAATGAGAGGGTTGATTGATTGCTACAAAGAACTGTGCATGCACTGATAACGTAATTGTACCCTGTATACGGTTCCAAGCCATTCGAGTCGGTATAAGAAAACAGCAGTCCGGAAAATACCATTTTTTCTTCTTTTGTCTGCCATTTTATGCGATAAAGTTTGTAAGCTTGGATCACGCCGTTGGGTTTTGTAGGCGCAGACCAAGTAATAGCTATTCTTGTTGCGGAAAGCACAATTGCAACTGGTATAGGTAGGCCTTCGGGCGTGGCCATTAGTGTCCTTGTTCTACTTGCCAAACTGGTTGAATTGCCAATCGTGTTGATTCCAACGACATAATAATCATACAAAGTGTGCGGCATTAAACCTGAGTCGGTTAAAAGACGCATATTTGGGAGCAACGGATTTTTCAACAGCTCAATGTATTCCGCATAGCAAAGTTGAGCACTGTTATTAGCAAGTTTGGCCAGAGGATCGAAATAACCAGGGACGCTGCCACATAACAACTGAGCAGTATTGAAGTTGCAGCGATTACAATAAGCAGTAGATGCCTGGCTTTTCGGGCAAACTTGTCCAGTGCCACAGTCGGATTGTCCGGATGATGATCTGTCCGAACAGAACTGGGTTGCATTGTTGTAACTCTGATTGTAGCAGCAACTGCTTGTCCGAAGGATTTGATTTGTTCCACAACATTTCATATTTGATTTATCAACTGGTCTTGTATGTACATGCACCTACAAAGGAAAAAAATTATTCCATTTTCAAGACGAACAGCTGGTTTTTAATTCAAGCTAATTCCAAACAAGATTTGTTCCAATCCGTCAACGTAGAGCACAAACGTAACAAAATACTCGATATTTCTAACATTAATTTTGTAATAATTTTAACGAAAGAACTTCGCGTCAAGTTTATATTTAATTAAATACAAAACTTACATTCACATGTCATGAAGTGATAAGTGTATTTTGGTGCTTTTCACCAAATATAAACTGAGAATACGTACAAGTAATCAAACTTGAAACCACGAATAAGTAACTAAGAAATTAGCTAGAGTAATATTTTTGTGTAAGTCAGAGTTTTTCAGTTATTCAGTTATTAAAAGTATTTCAGCACTAAGTAAGTAAATTTTCAGGTTATATAAATCGTATAATTATACCTTAAATTGGCCTATGCTGTTTTGGCAGCAAAGAGAAGTATTTGAGTTGACGTACAAAGACCCACAGCAGGATTTTACTCCATCAAAATCGTAGGCCCTTCCAACTGTTTCATTTCCACAGCATTGTTGAGCGATTGCTATTACCTTTCCACCACAACATTTGCGTATAGCTGGAATCCTTTAAATTAATAATTAGGATAATATTAATGCGAAATATCATACAATATGCTTGGGCATAGCTAGCTATTCCACCACAAAATTTGCATATAGCTGGATACCTTTAAATTAATAATCATGATCATAATATTGCGACATCTGATACACTATGCGTGAACATAGCTTTTCCACCACAACTTTTGCATATTTCTAGATACTTGATAATATTTAGAAAAATTTCGTAAGATTTTCATACAAATTTCATACAGGGTGACTCGGACAAAAAGTCACTCGTGGGTACTGTCGTGTGCGATGATTTCAAAACGGAATTAAATTTTCATGCAAACGAGAGAAAAACACACTCCTGAATTTCATCGGGTGATGAGTTTCATCGCGGTAGGGAAATTTCTTACGTAAAGGGCCTATAACAGTACATGTATGGAAGAAAAACAATAAATAACCTGTTATAAAGTGCCCCACAAACACATGCTTTATCTCCGTTGCTGTCGTAAGGAATATCACCACAACAGGTATTTCCTGATCCAACGACTACACCAGTGTTCCCTTTGCAGCAAATAGATCCTGGAAGCACGCGCGTGTAATGCCCCTCACAACATTGATAGTTGTTTTGCTTCACGTTGAATTTTCCTCCGCAGCAGATGTCTGTTGGCGTATTCTTTCGAAGGTAATTTGCCCCGCAACATGTCTTAGAGGCATCCAATTGATGAAGTGTTCCGTTGCAGCAAATCTGACAAATATATAATATTTTGGTAAATTTCTATTTGAAATTATCATGAATGAAACACAAAGAAATTACCTGGAGAAACAAATTAAACCAGTCGGAACGAGATAAAATCTTCGTGGCAGATTTAGGGGCCCTCCCATATTTTTGCGTGATGCGTTATTGACCACATTTTCGTGCGTGAAATCGTGAAACAACCATTTTTCA
>JAYJMH010042364.1:0-14870 GCA_036873815.1 Phacellophora camtschatica | reverse complement strand
ACCAACAAGCAATCTGTTCTAATTCACTGCTCAAGATATTTTCAATTTCAGTACTTGTCTTTCCGGCATAGAATAAACAGTGTCATCAGCATAGAGAATTATATTACATGATTTTAGATTTGTCTCGATGTCATTTATTAGCAATATAAATGCATTTCAGAGCTTTGTCCATCGTGTACAACAAATTGCTTTCTGTTAAACAAATAACTACTAAGCCATAAAGTTTATCTGTCTTTGATGCCATAAATCGATAGTTTGGACAGAAGTCGTGCATGAACCAAAGTATCGAATGCCTTGCTTAAATCAAAATTCAAAATCAAATATTTCCATAGAACAATTTAACAAGCTATATACATCTTTTGTAGCAAAGGTCAATCTCCCTTCATAAAAAGGGCACATTCAGTTAGAAATTTTACAGTAAATGGCACTTTTCAGTCAAAAAGGGGCACTTATGGTGGCTTGCGAAAAGCTGAAGTTGGGGGGGGGGGTCATAAATTCTGAATAAAAATGACCAGGGGTGTATCACGCAAAAGTTCCGAGCTTGCCTTTCAAAAGATCCAACAAACTCGGTAACAATTGAAAAATCTGCCTGTATTTGAAAGATTCAGAAAAATCTTGAAAATCAATGAAATTCACAAAATATTGTCCAGTAAAAAGTCTAAAAAACCAAACAAATGTACCTGTAAAAGTATGTTATGAATCTTTTTTTTCTTGGAAAAATCTGAGAAACTTCAGAAATAGCTGTTTAACACCTTGAACTTTGCTGATAATTCTGTTAACCCTATTTGGACCGGGTGGGGGGGGGGCGTTATCGCCTCCTGTCAAACTTTTCCTAATCACTGCAACATGAATTAAACTTCTTGAATTTTCCTAAAATTTAATTGGTTATGTACAGTTTGGTTGATATTTTGAACCCTACTTTTGGCGATTTTTTTTCGCTGCTTGTTCTCCCGTTATAAACGATTTTCGAAACAGTTTTGATTAAGAGGGGTACAAAGGGGGGTCTGATCCTGTTGTCCCGGTAAAAATATGCGAAAATCCCGTTTCCCGATAGCAAATTTGTGGAAATCCCGTTTCCCGACAGATTTCTCATTATGTGATTCCCTGCCGTTCCACATTTGTTGTTTGCGCCTGACCATGGTCGAAGAAACACGAGAAGGCGAAATTACCGACGAAATCGCGATATCAATTCGATATCAATAAATCAATTCTTGCAATTCTTCTCTTCTCTCTAATCCCAAAACGCGCGTGATTTGTGCAGGGATAACGGGGAATGAAAGAATGATAAGGGGACGAATGGAATTGAAAGAATTCAGTAGAAAAAATGGGGGCTCTGAGATTATTCTCCTGGGATAGGTTTTGTGGCCACACAACACCCTTTAGATTGGCTTAGAATGACCCAAAAATATTCTTTAAATCGCTGATTGACCTTACAGGTAGGTCAAAATATCTAAAGGATAGAAGATATAAAGTTTATATAGCAAAATTTTAATCTAAGATTGCTGGAATGGCTGTCGAGACTTTTTTTGGTACTGTATTACCTATATTACGTTAATGAAACAAAACAATGACAGAAAATAAATAATTCTTCGGCAAAAGTTTGAAATCTAAGGTTGCTAGATTGGCTGTCATGTCATTTATTTTTAAGTGAAATTCAAAAAAATTAACCCATTATTAGGTAAATTTATTAGAAACACACCCATTCTCTGGTGGATTTATTGAAAACACACCCATTCTCAGGTAAAAGTTATCAAAAAATATACCAGTTCTCAAGAAAAATGCAGAAAAACGGAACCCTATTCCGACGCACATCCCCATTACCCAATTGTTTAAGACTGCCCCCGTGGGGGTAGGGAGGTGATGACAGGAAAGATCAAATATAAACCAGCCAAAAGTCCTTTCCTTGTGATGGAATAAGGATATTTTGCAGATTATTTTTATACAGAAAAAATGAAACTAAATCTCACAAATCAGGTTTTTTTGAACAATCAATCACGTTCCACGAAGTAAATTATCTTAAATTCACGGCTAAACGGACCCCTAAAGTCGGCCAATCACGGGTCACTTAAATACCCTTTACCCCCTCCACCAAAAAATATATTGTCTTTAGATAGCATATCCTTAAACGGAGCGATGGCGCTAAGATCTTTCCGACGAAGGGGCTGGAACTTCTAACAATAGGAGCTCAACACCAGTAGGCGAGCGAAGCGAGCCGATAACGGAGGGCCGGAACAACAATCACCACAGACACTTCTCCAGCACGCGTACAGGAGAAATGCATCAACGGTACAGCAACCAAATTTGTTGACTGTACTCTGAAATTTCGGGGGTTACACTGGTACACCAGGTAGCTGTCATCCGCTACAAAGGAATCACTGTAAATATGCTTACGAAAACACCGATTCCCAGTTATGATTTTGATCGAATTCCACGTCCCGTTAAATATTTTAGCAATAAAAACCCCGCTTCACGATAGTTTTTTTTAACCAATTCCCGAATCCCGCTTTGACAAAATCACTAAATCCTGTGTCCCGGTAAAGCCCTTCGTACCCCTATATTAAGTAATCCTCCATTATTAACGTGAAAATAAAATCTGGTTTGTTGATGTTCTACATTTGAGAATTGAGATAGTAACATTTGAAGTTCAAATTTGCCTCCCACTAAAAACCATTGGTTTTGGTTTTAGTCTACCCTTTTTAGGGGCATGTTGTATGATTTTCAGAGTCACGGAGGTGTTCCAGACAACATACTTTGTTTTTAAAACACTTCTGAATAGTGATTGCAAAATGAATCTTGAAAGTCCTTTGTCCATGAAAAAATTTTGGTTTAAACTAAAATTGCTGTTCCATGTTGATGAAAATGTTGAAAAATGGAAAGCACTTCATTATGGCTGCATCCATTTATAGGCGTCTAATTGTCATTTTTTGAATTTCTGCATGAGTGTGCGTTTCGAAGAACTATTAAATTCATTTCGACAAGGATATGATTTAGGAGATGTAAAAACGCAGTTTAGACAAAAATCCAGACCTCGGGTTCGGGGTTGGATGGAAATGTGAAATTTCAGAATTAACATCTCGACTCTCGATGAAGAAATATTAACAAAACTAGGTATCAATGTTTAAGTTGACTACTAAGTAAGAACTATTCAAAAATAGTTTTGAATAAATTTGACTGAAATTCGCACCGTTAGCTTTGATCAAAGCTGTTACCTTTTTAAGGGACATCTTGCTTAGTATTTCAAATGCTTTTTATTTTGTGATTTTGTGAAAATATTTATAGTTCTACTTTTTTTGAATCTGTAAATGCTATGATCTGGGAATTTTGCTATCCTATTTATTCAAAAAATAATTTTCTTTGAATTTTTTATTGTTTTCGCAATCAAATAGAAAATAAATATAATTACCAACCGGTTTTGGTACCCGGGAGGGTGTTACACCCTAATATATAGGTAGGGGTATGTGCCTCCGATATGGATGGGTTTGAAGGTACTAAATACTCTAAATATGGGTATGATATGAGCAAAAATGCCTTTATTTTGGGTTAGATTTTAAAAGCAGTCCTTAATGTTTGGTGATTTGGAATGAAACACAACATAATGGGTTATACACGAAAATTTGGACATTAGTGATGGGTGGGTTTTTAAAATCTCAGAGGCACACCGCCGTCCAACCATGGGACATGTGCCCCAGGGTTTTGGTAATCTCACGTGGTAGTTACGAGCACCCTTGTTTTGCTACATTTCTTTTCCTTATTTCCGTAGCTTCCAGTTTCTATTTTAATTTATTTGGACTTATAATTAGTCTGGTGAGGATAGCTATGTATATTTCTTTTTAATACAAAGAGAGAATGTCTTTTCCTTCACCTCCTTCTCTCTGTTTAAGAAAGAAATAGACTTGGGACATCTATGTGTGAGTTTTTCCATTGTGTTAATTTGTTCTAGCCAGTTTTTGTGAAACTTTTTATTTTGTGTTTGTTTAAGATATATGTATTATTTTGCTCCTTTTTTTCTTAATTCTTAATTCAATTCTTAACAAAAAGCGTGTCATGGTTATAAAAAATTTCCATTTAGCATCAGATTTAGATTATTAAACCATGTTTATTTTCTTCTGATGTACACTGAAGTTATCTTATTTTCGACTGATATAATAATCAAAATATTTAGTAACATTGAGTTCCTTTAGTAACTTTATAAATATATATATAGATATTTGATACTTATTGTATTAACTAATAATTTTATACTTTGAAGAACGGACGCAAAAGAATAGATAAGTTTTGGCACACGGAGGCCTTTCAAATCTATGTTTTCATCAGAGTTTTCATATATACTACAATATGTTAGTTAATCCACATACTAAATATATATATAACACAGTAGATATTTTAAAAATCTTATATCCAAAGGCAATTCTAATGTGAATTTGACCAAACAATATTCCAAATTTTGGAAAAAATGCTGAGTGAATGCAACTCGAAAACAATCTAAACAAGAATCTGAAATCTTCAAATTATCAATTGATTGATCACTTTAACCATGGATTTTTATGTTATTTTATCATTATGTTTATTTGTGATTAATTGTAGTTTCTTTCCCTGTGTTTTTCGTGATCTGTTGTAGTATGTTTCATTGTTTTCGTCTTTCAAATTATGGTTATTCTTCCCTATGTCCACGTACCCATGATGTGTGAGTGTGTCCCTGTACCCGTGATGTCAGGTAAAGGGACACAGGAACACGTTTCTCAATGCCCATATTCAAGCCGCATGCTTGAACGACAATTTCAAAGATGAAAGTAACATGATGGTAAAACTTACAACCATGACGATAATAACGGGTGCAACGAAAGCCCAAATCAATCCAGCCTCAATTGATATCCAACAGCTAAAAATTGAATGACAATTTAAAATAGACGGATGTTCTAAAATTTGATAACACTCTCAAACCAGAAATATTGATAAAATGTGAAAACTTTTTGCATGACCTTTTACACGAAAATTTTAAAATACATCGTTTCGGCGTTGGCCTTTTACGAGTGAAGGAAAAAAATACTTAACGGAAATATTAATGACTCAGAAAAGCCCCGTGCTCATCGTATTAAAGACCAAAGGTATGTTAAAAAAAGAAGTTTGAAAACTTAACTCAATGAATATTAAGTAAAGGATAGTTCACATAAAAGCAAAATTGTTTTGTTAGTTACTGAATGAACATGCTTCAAATGATAAAGACTCAACAAAAAGATGTGGTTCCACTTTTATTTTGATCGTCCATAGGCTTGTTGTAGTTGTTGCACTACGACCAAATATCGCTTTTCATAAAAAAGTGTAATCTCAAAAGTGTCTCAAAGATATTTGCATACTTCTATTGAGATATTCTTCCTTTCTTTCTAAATAACGCTGTTCAATTACAAGTTCAACAACATTCATCGTGGCAAATGCTACAGTCTGGTACCCTGACGGAATTTTAAATGGGGGCCGGGCTCATGGCAAATGTATGCTGTTCCTCTGCAGTATAAACGCGTTTTTTCTACGCAGATAGATTTGCTATGTGGTCTTGGAACGAGATTGCCAAACGCGATTATTTCTTATTGGTAGACAGTCAGACAATAAAACAACATTGTTCTGGGACTGGGGAAGAGGGTTTCGTATGTGGTTGTCACGGACGGTAAAAGAAGAATTTTACCATTACTTTATGTAAGACTGAAAAGGTGTTCCAAGGACTATTGACAAGCATGTTAACAGATACATCTATTATCTGTATTCCCAATTATATTATTATCATCGCCTGTATTCATCAGTATTGTTCGCATTTACATGTTTATTTTTATTTGATTTAGTTTTGTTGTTAGTAGTTGTTTTACTCATGGAGGATAGCGCATTTGAGAATTTAGGAAAATATTGACCTCTTGAGATATATTGAATGTCAATAATAATGAGGATCCTCTCTGATATCCATATCCAGATATTATTATCTTGTGAAAAAAATATTTAGCATTTCATGTAATTTAAAGATCGTGAAGACAATCTTGTATAACTTGGATATGATAACGTACTACTATAACGTACGCTTCCATTAATAAAAATATAAGAAAATAAAATTATATTGTACGCTTCCATTAATAAAAATATAAGAAAATAAAATTATATTGTACGCTTCCGTTAATGAAAATATAAGAAAATAAAACTATAACGTACACTTCTTTTGTTCCATATCCATCTGGTCTTATTCCAGCAGAAAATGCGACAATTATAACGGGCAAACCTGTAACAACGACAATGAAAAAATATATGTAAAACAATGATATAAATAATAATAGTCAGTTGTCCATGATTTTTCTAGTTTCAATTAGAAACTAAATTCATTGTAGAGAAAACTTGCAACAGAAAATGCACACGATTAAATCTCAAAGTGAAGTAAAGTAAAGTACAATCGATTAAATATGAAAGAAAACTACAATGTTAAGTCTTATAACTTCTAAAACTGAGTTCTCAAAGTCATTTAAAAATTCATTAAATGCTTCTCTTCAATGTTTGTCAGAAAATATTTTGGTTTTCCTTTTAGATAATCTTTATATATCGTCCCCCAAAACGCTTATAGATTCGTAATCTAATGCTGCATCGCCAAATTTGGTGACACTGAGGATAAGTCATTCCACTTGTCTGATAATCTTACAACACGACTTTTTATTTATACTATTTAGGGTACTACTGAAGTTGCTAAAATTTCAGCCAAAGTTTGGAACTCAAATTAATGAAATAGATGCTTAGATGCTTAATGGCATGCTGGGATTTTAACTAAAAATTGAAAATATTACTGGGTAATTGAAAACAGTACCAGACATAAACAGTCCTTTTCACTGTCACATTGCCCTACTATGAAAGTACAAGAGCTACCCTGGGTTCCAGAACCCGAAATGAAAACAAGACTACACAGGAGCTTACTCAAATTTTTAACTATTAAAATTTCTTACTTGCTGGTCTATTCTAAGTTGCTTACTTCTATCTGATCTCAGAAGTTGCTTAATTTTTAGCTCAACTTCAGTAAAATTGCCCGTAAAACAGTTGTTTACAAATAAATAATTGTGTGCAATAAAACTTCACAACTAAGAAATTAACTTATGAGCAACATCAGGCTGATTATCTACTACATGCATTTCCAAATTAACTAGGATAGTGCTAAAAACTGTTGATTCCCTAGTTCCGTGAGCGTGGGCTTCACCCCTTATCAAGTTGATAACTGACTTGATAAGTTGATAACTAACTTGATAAGTTGATAATGGATCAAGGCCGAAACGTTGTTTACTTTCATATCCATGTAACTTTATATCTATGAAGTAGAATTTTATAACCTCTATATGTCTCTCAAAAATTTATGAATTTGATAAAAAAAAGAAGCAAAATTATACCCCATCCAATGACGTAATAAAACTTCAATTTGCTTCCGTGTGAAAAAACAGAGACAACTTTCCGGTAGAGATGAATTCCTTCAGTAAACATCCAAGAAAATGCAGCAGTGAAGAAGTAATGCAGCAAAACAGCAACAGTTTTGCAAGCAGCCTAGAAAGAAAAAAAATCGTAAACCACTGTCGTAAACCACTGTTGTAAACCACTGTCGTAAACTATAATTGTAAACCACGTAAAAAAGGTGGTAAACAACTGTTGTAAACATTGTTGTAAACCACGTAAACAATGGCGGTAAACAACTGTTGTATACCACCGTCGTAAATCATAGTTGTAAACCACGTAAACAATGGCGGTAAACAACTGTTGTAAACCACTGTCGTAAACTATAGTTGTAAACCACGTAAACCATAGTGGTAAACCACTGTTGTAAGCTACTGACGTAAACTATAGTTGTAAACCACGTAAAGAACGGTGGTAAACAACTGTTGTTAACCACTATCTTAAATCATCGTTGTAAACCACGTAAACCATGGTGGTAAACCAATGTTGTAAACCACTGTCGTAAACCATAGTTGTAAACGACTGTTGTAAGCTACTGACGTAAACTATAGTTGTAAACCACGTAAAGAACGGTGGTAAACAACTGCTATAAACCACTATCTTAAATCATCGTTGTAAACCACGTAAACCATGGTTGTAAACCACTGTTGTAAACCACATAAACAATTGTCGTAAAAAAATAGCCGTAAACAACGTAAACCATAGTCGTAAACTACGTAGACAATAGTCATAAACCACTGTCGTAAACCACTGTCGTAAAACATTTTTGTAACCCATAGCCGCAAACCACGTAAACCATAGCCTATTCATATATTTCTTCTGCACGCAGCCTAGTAAACCATAGTCACAAATCACTATTGCAAACCATAGTAGTAAACCATTGTCGTGAACTACTGTCCTAAACCACTGTCGTAGCCATAGTCGCAAACAAAGTAAAAATTAGTCGTAAACCACCTGCCGTAAATCACTGTCGTGAACCATGTCGTTTTCTGTCAGATCTTGAACGAATTCATATACGAGTATGATAAAAATGCAATCAAACTCAAATGTAAAAAAATAAGCTTGATAAAATTTTGTATTATGGTTTCTTGATTTATGGCACAGTTTAGTAAAAGTTTTAAAAATTTTTCATAAAATAAAATTTGTATAATTTACCAAACTACATTGATAAAAACCTGGAATATAGACTTTGAGCCCAGAAAATAACTAGAATACAGTTTTCTGAACTGAACAAAACCAAACAATTTAGCAAAAAATAGTTTCAACCAAACAATTTAAAAACTTGAAAAAGTTTCTTTATACTGCGATTGACCTCTTAATAACTTTTTAGCAGAGTTTCTTAATTTTCCAGAAGAGGCTACTACCGTTTCTTATAAGCGGTGTCCTATAACCAATATGAGCGTACAGCAAAGCAACAAGCCCAGTGCAAGAAAAGCCATTTGAGTTTTACTCGCAGTACCCTCTAAATTTGGTAGGGAAGCATGTCCAAGGAAATCTTAAGCTGACCCAAAATTAATAGAATGAAAACACAAACCCAGAAATATCATAGTATGGCGCATGTTATGATGTAATTGTGCTGTCTGTGACATCTTCCTATTAATATTTATATGCCATTTCTTAATATTGACCCTAAAATATAAGATTTTAAATCTTCAAGACCAAAGTTATACCTTTTCAAGAAAAGTTGTTTAGCCCCAAAAATATGGGACACCCCTCCGTACCGAAGTCAGGTGGTACTGCCCCCCCTGGGGAGTTGCAAACCTTGAAAATGAGATTCGTTGCCAATACTAGAAAGTCACTAAAATTTATGGCTTTCTTTAACAGACTTCGCTCTCAAAAATGCCAATCTTACATTGCGGAAAGATTTTTCCGCAGAAAGCAAAGAAGTTGCCCGCAAAAAGAGAAAAATTGGAGATCCGATCTTTCATGAAAAATCAACGGAACAAAAACAAAGAAATAATTATGTGACCATACCACAATGCAACGCTTCGATTGGAACCACGATAAAGTTATGACAAGTTCATGATAAGTTTACTTACTAACATTTTCTTTAAATGATTTTAATTAAATAAAAATGTGATTAAAAAAATAATACTATGTTTCCTTTACTTGGCCACAGGATAAATAGAAGGCTGACAAACTACCAAGATCAAAATTTAAGTTGGAGGATTATTTTGCAAAATAAGTCAAAATTAGGAAATATATGCGCTATATTTTCTATAGTAATAATTTCACAAAGTATTTATCATGATGTCCCTTCACAGTATCACACCATAACAACGTTATCTTAGATTTTTATCTCATATCGTATCCTTGATATTGTCAATTCAACATTCATGACATTGTACATTTTTGGTGAGTTGCCTTTCCAAAAAAAGTTCCTCCTTTTCTTTCAAGTAAACCTTTGAAAAAGTAAATAACTGGATTGAATATGGAGTTAGCAATCAGAAGAAATTCAAAAGTAGCAGCTTGGCGGGAAATCAATTTCTCCACTGCAAACGGCAAAGTGCAAATGACGAAACTTGCAACGACGAGGGAGCACGAGTAAACCACCGCTTTCTCTTTTCGACAAAATTGACACTTTATTGTACTTCTTCTTTGTTCCTTTTTTAATTTTAACCTCCCTGTGTAATCAGACAATCTCTTAACGGTTGGGGATGCTTTTTGCAGCGCGTTCTTTACCTCTTTTTCACCACTGCCCACCTGATGGGTTTCTTTAAAATTTATTTCGAATAAATTGGCATCTTTTAGATGACCATTTCCAATTTGATTTAACGCAATACTGTCTACACTGTTGTGTTTGGCAAGCATAGGCCTAACAGGTTTGGGAGAGACGGAAATACTCTGCATTGATTCCGCATTATCTGAAATCACGTGTGATTCATCAGCAGACAATGATTGGACACTAACATCTGCCTGCGCAATGATAGAATCCGCTGACAGAAAAGCTTCATTCACAAAAGTTTGGTCATGCTGAGCTGCTAATTTTGTTTTAATACTATCAGCATTGACATCTGACATCTCTGTGTCAGAACGTTTACTGCCATCAACATGAAAAGAGTTTCCATTTTGCTCTACAGCTTCAATTGGGCCTTTGCCAACCAAAGAAGATCGCTTCTTCAAAGGTGGATCTTGGTGTAACTTTGAATGAAAATTTGAAACTGTTTCTCTGCAAACAACTCCATAGGCAATGAGCCCATACAAAACAATAAAAAAAATACAGCAAGCAATTATCAACACAGGAAGAAAAATGTCGTAATATTCTACAGCATCTAAAAGAGTGTGTGGTATTGCTATTGCTACGGAAGAAAATATCACAGTCTCCAGAATTAACCATGCCCACAGCCAGATTATAGCTTTCTTTATCTTCTTCTTTCCCACCCAAATAAGGTGTTTGAAAGGAAATTTCACGGCAACAAAACGGTCAATCCCAATGACCAATAAATTAAACAGCGAAGCCGTAAATGTAAATATAACGATAAAAATAAAAATATTTTTCATGTTTGTATAAAATACAGCCATGATCCCGTAAACCAAGCTTGCCACCCCAACTAGGACATCACTGAATGCCAAGCTGATCAATAGTTGCTCGTATGTCTTGAGTTTTCGCTTGAGCTTCATTATCAAAACTATTTCAAAGACGTTGAGTAAAATTGCAATAACACCCATGCTACAATAGGGTACAATTTCTGCTAAATTTGCCATTCTGATTTAAAAAATAAGCGTATTATCCTCTTCTTTGAGTTTTGTACGGCAATGCGAGGAAGAATGTGCAGCAATTAACTCATAAAATAAGGTGTTCTGTAAATAGTTTTCTCATAACACCAATGCACGATTTGTACAACACGCACTGTTCAAACACAATTTCAAAACCTCTATGAAATCATACGTCGGCAATCATTTGTGGAAATTTTTGGTGATATTCCTGATTATCTCTTCATCTTCAGACTTCTTCCAAAACGCAACAAACTAGTGTATGTAGTATTCTTTATGTTTTTATGTACACATTGAAATCAAAGTTCAACCCAAAGTAACGTCAATAGTTTTTTTTGCTGCATCTATTATTTTTACACAATGCAATTCCTATGACTATAATTATATTTACTGCATCATGTTAAATCAGCAATTTTAAAAGTTCTTATAAGTTCCATCAGGTCTGCATCCATGAAAGAATTTAATTACGTCATTTTCGTCAGGCACAAAAGCACAGTACCATTCATTCTTCCAATTTTTATGTCGAGTCATGTTTTCATTGAGAGCCTTTCTCGATTTAATGTCCAATTATTCAGAATTCTAAAGTAATTCAATGCTCAGGGCAGAATTTAAACACATTGCAATTTTTGGCCTATGTTATGTTAATCTTGCCCTGCAGTGGCATTGTGCAATGTTAAAATGCTGTAAACATGTTTGGCTGGCTTTTTTCATCTGCTTGTATTTCATTGTGTGTGCTTTAAAATTGGTATTTCAAATTACGACTATTTACTAACGTGCATCCACGTGCACAAACACACTATGTTAAGTTCGGTCATTACTGCTCTTCAAAAGGTTAAAGTAAATTAGACGATTAAACTGTGTACGACTTTAAGGCTACGAAAAACAAAATTTAAAATTCCTATCCAAATAATAGTAATTTTCCCGATTGATATAATTTAAAGTCAAACCAATTATTGTCCACGTTTTTAACTATTAGAGAAGCTTTAGGGAGCAGAGCAAATATCGGAATTAATTATCTTTTAGTTTCGCTTATGTGACGAAATGAGCTCTAAAAACGTAAGATCTCACCTTCAGAAATAACGCTTGGTATATTTAAAAAAATTCCCAAAACTTTCAGTTCTCAAAAACCTTTAATTCTAATTTTCAGACTGTCGTGCCCAATGGACTAAAATAAAAATTTTCATTTATTTAATTTTCGAAGCAATTAGCCTCGCTGGGAATTACTAAAAAACGAGTAACGCCGAGGCTTGACATAAAGTTTGTGTTGCTTATAAAAACGTGTACTGTATTTCACAAGCATACGAGCAAAGGTTTGTTTTATAAAAAGTGCAGTGTCACGCATTAGCATGTATCAGCAAAAACTTTTGCGGTGCTTCAAAAGGTTAAGTTGCGTAGTCTGATTTGAAACGGGGATGATTATTGACGTCAGTGGTATTGTGCGATGCTGGCCCATTCATTTCGTCTGCACGAGCGCAACAAATAATCCATTGGCAAAAGGATTCGAATGGTTTGCTTCAATGCATTTTCTTCGGTTGAAATTTTTAAAAATTCCTTACGACAGAAAAGTCAGACATATATGCTAATTATGTGTGTTACGTTTGCTGTAAAACGAAGGCATTCACATTTTTCGTAAAAGTTTCATTCACAGAAGAAAAATATCAAAGCTTTAGATCAATACTTCCGTTTCGGCCTGCCTGCGGCCAGGCCTCAACTCCAGCGCTGCGCTTGCTAGAGGGTGGCAGGGTTCGGGGTTTTACGGAGGTAGAATTTTGCAAATATTTTGCTTGGAATTTTGGATTTTGTTAGCATTTTGAGCGGATTGTCGGATGTTGGCTTTTTCGGTGAAGTCGGATTTTAAGAGAAATGATCGTGATACTCCGTATAAAAAAGGAAATATGTAATACACACACTATCTATTTAAGATATTTCTCGTTTATTTTTCGTTCTTGAAAATATTTTTTCCATGCACCTATACCTGTCATGTATGAGAAAATGTTGCAATCTCCTAGAGTAAAGGTAATTGGCTTTCTCTCATTTCTCCACATTCCAACTTTCCGTAAATTTCTTCCCGTAAAATTTCTTGATAAACACAATATTGATTTTTATTCACAATTTAGGTTGTTTTTCTTATTAATTTTGTGTGTGAAAATATGTGTTATTCCCGTTACCCCCCAACCATTTTATTCATGCCTGGCTTTTAGATACTCCTAGCAAAAGAAAGAGAAAATATTTTCCTTTTTCTTGTTAATACCCCCGCCCTCGTTTATTTGTTCGCTCTTTTTATGTGTCAATTTGCGCTTTTCCCATGACTATTGTTTCATTTTTTTTCTCGTTTATTTTTTTTTTGTTCTTGCAAATGAAAATTATTTCGCTCTTGGAAATTTTGTTTCATCTCTTCAACGTTTACTTGTTTTTATCCTTAAATATCATCTTGATATTCAATTAGCGTTTTTCTTGTCCCCCCTTCTCTCCCCTTGCCCATTGCTTCATTGCGTTGTTTATTTATTTTCCGCCCATGCATTGTCTCTCGTTTATTTAATTTTTCGTTATTTTTATTCAATTTGTTTAACGTTTATTTATTTTTTATTTTTTGATCTCCCGTTACCCCAACCATTTTGTAGATGCCTTGCTTTTAGATTTGTTTGTTCTTGGAAATATTTATTTAAAAAGGAAAGTGGAAATGTTTGTGAAATTTCATGTATGCTTCATCTAGTGAAAACTTACGTTTCGACCTACCTACCTGAACTCCAGCGCTGCGCTTGCTGGAAAGTGGGGGATTCGGTATTTTACGGAGGTAGGACTAAGCAAATATTTTGTCAGGAATTTCGGATTCTGTTGGCATTTTGACCGGATTATCGGATGTTGGCTTTTTCGGCGGAATGGGATTTAAAGAGAAGTAATCTTCATAATGAATTGATATCGCGATTTCGTCGGTAAATTCGCCTTCTCGTGTTAAATTCCACCATGGTCAGGCTCAAAAAACAGATTTGGAACGGCATGGAAGCACATAATTGGAAATCTATCGGGAAACGGGATTTCTACAAATTTGCTATCGGGCAACGGGATTTTCGCATATTTTTACTGGGACAACGGGATCAGACCCCCCCTCTTCGTACCCCTTATCGAGGAACTTCCATCTACAATTTGAAGCTAGGGTTCCTTATAGAAAACAACGTGTAATGGTAGATATTTTAAAATCATGTGAGATACGAAAGTAATAATGCAATTCAAACTTTACATTCATCGTAGAAATTGCATTGCAGCTACACTCGGTATGTTTGGTGAATCATTTTGGTATCTACGGTGGCCCACAACTGCCACGGCATTCCCAAAAGGGTAACGTCTTTCCCCGAAAGCTTAATGCAAAAACAAAATGGCGACAGCATTCTCCAAAAGCTCACGGCAAAAGCAAAAAGGCGACAGCATTCCCCAAAAGCTCGCAGCATTCCCCAAAAGTTCACGGCAAAAAGCAAAAACGGAACGGCATTCCCCAAAAGGTCACGGCAAAACCTTTAAGCTTGCGGCAAAAGCAGAACGTTTAAGAAACACTACCAGAAACAATTACGGCCAAATTTTACGGCATTAGAAAAGCTCATAAAAAACAGATAGGCCTAATTCAGTTGAAATCAACCACGAAACATGGCAATGAGACAAGATAGACAACGTAGGTAAAATACTGTTATATTTTTTTACCAATA
>JAYJMH010042353.1:0-14876 GCA_036873815.1 Phacellophora camtschatica | reverse complement strand
TTCGGGTGGTTAGTTGCAGGATGAAAATAGTGAATTTAGTTGAATTGTAGTAAACAGTGCAAAATAAAGTGCATTATGATTATATTATTGTTATCAGTTCCATCAGTTCCGTTCGATTGAGCAGTGAAATGATGGAGAAAACGGAACTAAATACACCCCCCGGTCGCATCAGCTCTTCTGGTGACAGGTCGAGACAAAGAAAAGCAGGAAAATTGGATGCCCGAATTTGGCTGAACAGCAGAAAATTCGAAAAACAGCGAGAGATTGAAATGGGGATGCCCTGGGTAATTTAAAATGCTTGAATTTCAATGAATTGAAATAAATTGAATTGGATTGTCCACCCATCCACCCATCCACCCATCCATCCACCCATCCATCCATCCAACGTCTGTCCGTCGTACCATCAGAATGATAGCAAACTGACTATAAGCTTCTGACGCATGCGCTCTCGAAGCAATTAAAAAACGGCAAAACTGTACTGCAACTTAATTTTACTGCTACACTTGCCTTATTTGCAGTGTAGTTCGTTAGTAGAGCAAACACACCAAGATTGGAATACAAGCATTTGATTCGTTGGGTACTAATCACGTGATTTTTTCCATGTTGTAGTTTAACCTTAGAATCGCTGAAATAAGAAACAGAGAATCCCAACAGCATACTAGTGTTTAAAGTAAACCAATAAGATTGTAAATAAATGATTACGAAATGATATCAAACAAAATTTACAGTTATTTTCTAATTCATCTCATTCAAACGCAAATAACTTTATTCTGATGAAAGTATACTGTAGTATCGGTCAGTCTAGTTGTTTGTGAGCAGACGCGTAAGAACACAGTGAAGACAGCAAATAGGACTTAAAGTTTTGGATTCTTGATACAATAATTATGTACTATCTACCTGAGGGAAGGTGGTGGGTGGGAAGCTTACTCGACAAAACAGACAGACAATTTCATCAGAGCCTCGTTATCATACTTACTATACTGCTCTTTTTCCCATTTGCACGTGCAAGCCTACACCCATGCACGCCTTCCTCACGTCCTAACAATACATTTCACAAACTAGAAAGATTAATTTTATTTTTCTCTCTCATGATGCTAAATAACCTCATTTAAACATAAAAATTAAAAATATGATAATATTTATATTCATGGAAAGCAAACATTCAGAATTTAAATGGGTATGATCGAATCTGTTCTTCTCCAAGCTTTTTGAAGTTCATCTTATGTTCAATTGCAAGGTTTCTTGATTGGAAAGAATGGCAACAGAGGAGAAAAACGTTTGGTAGTGAGCGATCTTCTGGAAACTTGAGAAAGACAGCTAATTTGACGTGAAATCACAGACTGAAATTCTACCCAGGCGGCTATCCTGCGCGGGCAAAAAAATATTTCTTCTTTATGCTCATTATTAACTTGCAGTTTATATTCAGATAAGGATGACAAGTTAAATGTATTTGAAATAAGCTTGATGGGTCTTTGTTTAAAATTTGGAGACAGTACTATTCCAGAACATAAGATGCGTATCATGTTCGATATTATTAGTCTTCCTATCTCACAACAAGTGCACTAATATTAAATACCATTAATTCCAATTTAATAAAATATCAGAACTTACATTTGGGACACATAAACTGTTGCACATACAAGATTTGTTGCATTTTCATCCTGCATTAAAAACATGCAAGTATTAAATGCAATGAAATACATCAATCGGTATCATTTGCAATGGGAAAAGACCCTTCGTCATCTGGTCCCAACTGCACATGATATCAATTAAAAAAACAATTATTCTAAAAAATAACATTGAATTGAATTGAAAATATAAACAAAGAGAGTGCTGACGTGAGTTTTTATTTTTAATTTGTAACTTTAGCTTTAACTTTAGGCCTCCAACTCAATTTACACGGGTCTTTGTATACGAACAGCTAGCTTCGGTTTCAACCTGAATCTGTTCTTACAAACTTGATACCCCCAACCTTCTCAAAAACAATTTTAAAGTGCGTTTCAGGTCAAGTGCTCTGGAGAAAAAATTAAAGTAGGGCAACTGTAGATTAAAATCTTTGAATTGATGTTCTCTATGAATCACTCAGAAATCTAGTTTAATTATTAAAAAAAGAAATTACGATATAGCATATAATATATACCGGCAAACCCAAAAAATTATATACGTTTACAGGGCTGTAGCTCGAATTATGGGAATTCTAAAATCTCAAATTATTCACAAAATGACGTTCGAAGGGCAAACCTAGAGTTTGGGATATCATCCAGTCATCTGCAATTACGTTTACCAATCCAAAACTGGAAGTTACAATTGCCTTTATTCTTAAGATTTCAGGTCAATTTAAAGGAGTTCCAATCATTTCCTTCGGACGTCGTTTTGAGCAACATTTGTGATTTGTAATCTAACGGACTTCGAGTTACAGCTCTGCCACCAGAGATAGTTTTTTGGGTAACCCGGTATATAAAATATATAAAATAGAACTTTTGCCCCATATCCCCCTCCTGCCAACGCCCTTGAGTGTTTATCAGCACATAGGAAAAGGTTACATCGGAAAGATTCCGAGAAGGATTCCGGAAGGATTCCGAGCTTAGAGACTCAACCTCTGGTCCAGGAATTTTTGAAAGTTTGGACTCTTCATTGAGGAATTACGTCCACAATCACGTACAGTCTTCAATGCGTTGAAAAAAGTAAGATGTCCATAATACAATGAACAGTAAATGAAATAAGCGTATTGATGTGCAGAAAATTCCCACCTGTAACGTAAACGAGGCTGTAATCGAATCTTGCAAGTTTTTGTAGTAAATGTCTGAATCAGGTATTATTGCAGTTTTTACTATGCCAGCACCTAAAGTTAGTGTTGCTGTTTTATCGGCATTTCTAAACGTAAAAAGGCATTTAATATAAATCTTGAATTTTATCAAAAGAAAACAGATCGCAGATTTTCGTCGAATTAAGAGTGTATATAGAGTATGACAATGACATAAGAAAATGACAAAAATTCATAAAACTGGGTTTCATAATCTATGGGTTGAATAACCAAATAGCAAAGCGTAGTTTATTAGTCTTATAATGATGAAAAACGATAAAACTCGGTTAAGATACAAGCCTTGCCCTAAAAAAATGAAGTCAATCTGAAAAAAAAACTCATCTAGGATCGAAACATTGTAAATTGGGATCTTTTTCACTCCCAACAAAAATTAGATTGTTGCAAAGATGATGATAAAAGGTCATGTATGCACAAACGAAAAAAAGTCAATAACACAACAAGAAAAATAAAATTCAAGTCCACAGAAATCAGCTTCATTGCAAGTTAATGCAACTTGAGGTATTGTATCATCTGTTGTTGATTACTGGCAAAACTTTGCCATTTACATCCAAAGTAATGCATTGTATTTAAAAACCTTTCGTATCTACCACATTGGGCGCATCGATTTGCTAGCGTGATTCAAGTCTGAGTAAGACGCTAGGACCATCTCTCTCTATTTTCCGGACAAGGTCTTGTCAGTCTAGTGGTAAATGACGAAGAATAACCAAATTATAAAATTTAGAATAATTAAATTATGAAAAATAAAAATACTGGCCTACCTGTTGTTGTCAAGCAAAAGCAGATTCCCAAACTTGTTCAATTTTATCGTAACGATACCCACATAGTATTCTAAAAAAAATATGAAAAAATAGTGGAAAAGCTTTAAATTTAACTCAAAGTGCTTGCTGCACTGTACTAATTTCTCATACATACCAAGAATTACTGACATTCATTAAAATTGTTTTAAAAGCTGATATTGACACAAAAAAACTGTCAACTTTCATTCATAACCACAAGAATGTTACCCTTGCCTTCACAGCCAAAATATTGGTTTTTTAAATAAAAAGTGACACCAGAGTGATTAGAAACCCTATTCACGATAACAAAAAATATGATTTAACTAAATTCTGAATATTACGTTTGGGGGGGGGGGTGGTGTTTACATTGGAGAAAACCGGGATTAATCTTGAGACGGTACCATTTTAAGCTTGTTTTCATGAGAAAAAATTGCCGCGGCATCCCGGCGCTTTTAGCAAAGATGTCGGCAGCTAAAAGTAGTCCCACCTAGTCGGGATTATTCTTAAGTTAGCCATTGCTATTTTCTCCATATAAAATGAACAGTGCCTCAAAGTATATTTAAAAGATGCCTACTTTCCCCCGATAGAAAGCTATTTAATTCCACAATTTTGGACTTAAAGAAAAACACTTTTGCAACTATATTAAATGTAGAAAAGATTCTTACGATTTATTGCGTATATATCATAAGACAGCATCCCTCCTTTTCCAGCCACACAGTTATCAGCTTTTCCATATTTGTAATACGTTTTGTGTCCATTGGCAGAAGCAGCACACCATCCACCATCTTGAATTCCAAAAATTCGAAATCCTCTTTCTTTGGAGACTTGAGCACATTTCGATATTGCATTCTCTCGAGTTAAAAAATTTCCTGTGAGCGATGGATGTGTTCCTTCTAGGTTGGGCAATGCTCTGCTTCTTACGTCATCAGAAAAGCAACCAAGATATGTATATATTCCTAAATTTATATATGTATATTATTCTCAAATGCATACAAGTTTTCAGACTGAACACAACTCAATGTGTTAAGCAAGGGTATACAATGTATAAACAAATTTAAAGCTTAAAATTTGCTGATATTTTGTTAAAGTAATACTGTTTAGGTATAGGTAATCTGTTCTTAACAATTTTTTAAAGAACTGGTCGTCTACAAAATAAGAAATTTTCAATGCTGAGATATAGATTTTAAGAAACCACGGGATGTGCAGGTCTTCAATTTGTCGTAGAAATTAATTAAATTATGGTTCTTAGTTCCTTTCCAAGAAACATGCTGCATCGATACAGATGCAAGCAAATTATTGTCCAGTGTGTTCATTAATATGATCTTTTAGATGTTTTAATGAATGAGAAAAACTTTGTTCAGCAAAAAAGAAACTATCATTACTGCAATTTTGGAAAAGCTGAACACTGACGGACATCAAAACGTCTTTCGAATTAGCAAATGTTCGAATTATGGAACGGTCTTTGTATGGTATGACGTTTAAGGGGATTCAAAAATATCTTAGAATATGCAAATTTTCGAATTAACGGAGTTAGAATTAACACACGTTGATTATATTTTCAAAATGTACACGCATGCAAAATATCTGATTCGGTTCAGAACTTTTATAAGAACAGCTAGCTTCGGTTTCAGCTTGGATCTATTCTTATTTCTGGATTGATTTTTACAAACATGCTACCCACACCCTTCTCCAACACATCTTTAAAGTTTGATTCAGGTCAAGTGCTCAACACCTGCATACTTAACGTAAGTAATTCCTGAGATACGTAAAAAATTTGACCCAGACCTCAGCCTAGCGTTTCATAAGAAGGTTGTCCTCAGAAAAAGAAAGCGTGTGTGAAACCATCGAAACTCTTGAATCGATTTTGTTTTGTTTTGCTACCCCCTGCTTGGAAAAACGTAAATAGGATTTGCCTGATATTAGAAATAAACCCACTGGTAAAAGGCCTAGTTCAAACGCCGCACTTCTCATGTGCCGAACCTAATTGTGTTAACTAGGGCTTAACTTTAAAAATAAAACTTTATTTGCGGTATAAAGCCTTAAATCCAGACAAATCGTTTTTACCTTCCGAAATTTTTCTTTCTATTGCATAATCGAATAACGTTTTTGGATAAGAGATAGAAACAGTGGGTTGAGACTGTAGACCTTTTGTAGAATTAGGCCAGTGATATCCCGCAAATGAGTTTTGCTCGGCAATTGAAATATCAATATCTAGAAACGAAAGCAATTGAAAAATTTAATATCATGTATAATTATCATGTACTAAGCATAAACATACCTCAAGCTTCTATTACAACGAGGTGTATTACCATATTACCACAACCTTTTTATGACAACAACGAGGTGTATTACCATATTACCACAACCTTTTTATGACATAAAATTGCAATACTAATTGCCATGAGGTATAAAGACAACAATAACTTTAATCATGTGCCATTTAACCGCAGATTTATTTTTAGTTTATAACCTTTTTGTCAACTCTAAATTGCATGAGCTTTTTAGTCTACGCGGAGGCTAGAGCTTTGCTGAAATACAACAGTGCTTGAACGCAGCTCGCAGATAATATTACGTCTAAGACATGAAAGTTCTCCGTATATTAAAAGCGCGGGTAGTACGCGGGTTGTACGTAATATATTAGACGAGGCCTGGTACATAATCAAATTCCTTGACTTTTTATATTGTTAAAATGTCTGGCAAGCTTTCACTTTTAATGTCTGCTCCACCAGGAACGTTGCTATTTAAAGGGTGTGGGGGTGTCAAACCCCTTTAATAACCAGACGTTCAAGTAAAAAATCAGACAAAGATCAATCAAAGAAAAATTCTCGTAAGCGTTCGAAAATTTGTGAACATTGATTGTTATTGATTGAGGTGGCGATGGAATAACTTTGATTTTACTCAAATAACTTTAAGAATCGCCCATAAACTCACCAAAACTGTTCAAATGAAGGCTTAGTCCAAGCGTTTTAAATAATTTAGGATGAGACAAACTGTTATTTTTCATAACATTGATTTGGTAAAGTGCATACATTTTTGCACCTTCTGTTATCAACTCCAAAAGCTGAAATGCTTCAAAAGATGTCTGAAAAATAAACCGATAAGTAAATATTAATTACCAAAAAAGTAATTAAAAATCATATAAAAAATAACGAAAATGCATATATGTAGTATCAATTGTATACTAAACATACATTTTAAGCTTAAATTTATGAAAATAGAAGTATATATAAATCAACTGAGGCTTGAATTTTTCGTCGAACATTGCTCTGAAGTTTGAAGTGCAAAAGACAATGCCAACTTTTGCAAATAAATGGAGGTCATATTCCCCTGTCTGCTATAACATAAAAAACAATTACCTCTTTCATACCATGCCAAGCCAGTAAATTATTTTCATTCATCAACTGTTCTAAAGCATTACCCCAAACCTAAAAGTTTAAAAATAAATTTGTCTATTGTTTAATAAATTTGTCCATTTGTCCATCAGTTAAAAAGTTTACATCAATTCGAATGTATAAAGAAGACAGTTAGTATCAAAATTTTCGATTTTCAACTGTCTCAAACATTTGGCTTCCCAACCGAAATCGGTATTCGGCATCCCAACCGCATAAAAACATTTCCTTTTGTTGCCTGCCACTCTAGTTCGCTGTTCCTATCTCAAGGGGTTTAAAAATTTAAATAGTATAATAGTTGACTGTTTACTTTAGTCCAGTGAGCAAAAGCATTTTTCAAACATTCGGCATTACAACTAAAATCGCATTTCCCTTTGTTAACTGTCACTCAAGTTCATTTTTCTCCATTTCAAATGTTCAATAATCCAAAGAACTTTTCTTTCCCAAAAATGTTTGAAATAGAGGATGTCAATTGTAGTCCTGCAGCCTTTGTCAAGAGTTTAATGAAAAACTTTATCCAAGATAACAAATTGGTTGCCAAAAAAAGGTTTATGAAACCAAGCACAAACCAAGTCAGAATATAATTCTTTCCCAAATAACCAGAAACAGTTCTGTACAAATCAGTTCTTGCAATAACATGTTAGAGCAAAGATTACACAAGTGTTGAAACTAAACCTTTCTAGCGATTTACTTCGCTGCAAAAAATATGCAATAACTGGCTGATAAATATCATATCTTCATGCAATGAACGCAACAAAAAAGAGAACAGATAAACTGAACAAATAGGTCTTTTTAATGTTTCTCTAAAAACTATAAAGCAAATTTTGCGCATCACTCAAAAGATGACAATGAACATATCGTAACGTATTTCGTTATTACGGTAAGACCCCGCATTTAAGAAACAAATTTTTTAGATTGAGCCCCATTGTTTACAAATACTTTCTACTGTTTTCCTATTGTTCTCCTGAGAAAATAAGCCACTAATTTTTAAGCAGCGGCTTCTTAAATGCGAAGCCTTACTGCATCTTACTTGAAAAAATTGCTTGATTTCAGCAGCAGACTGTCTTGAAATGGAAGAATTTGCAATATTAAGAACGGTCTTTATAATCTCTTTAGATGCAAGCATATCTCCTGCATACAGTTTTTTGGTTGTGGGGTTAACCAAACTCATCACTTCTCTAAGTATTTCCAACAAAGCATCCCAACCCATTGTGATTGGCATATTTATTACCTGTAAAGCGGCATAGAAAATGAAAAATAAAACACACGAGCATACACACAAGCAATTTTGTATTCAGATAAAACGATTTTAAAAATAACGGAAAAATATCAAAAAAGACTACTTAAAATATGAATTAAATATATACATACGTTAATTTCTTATCCCCACTTCGAGGCGAACCAAAAATAAAAAAAATTTTCCCTTCCATTATGCAGAGTTAACGCCTGAGAAAAAACGATATTTTATGATTTTGAGCGTACAGCTATGACCTGCAAAGTGAAGTTTGATAATTGCGCTCGTACTTTATCTATGCGTGGACCCGTGGAGCGTGATATAATATCAATTCTATTGTCTTTATAAACGAAGGTCAATACATAAAAGAGATCTGAAGAAGCTCTGTATGCCAGGGCGAAGTATTAGCAACAAGAATATCGTTGAATTTATTGTTTTTTTGCGTCATTTCTGTTTAATATTTTATCTCTACTTCCGTGAATCGCAAGCATCCGTGGATCGAACGAGCAGTCTGCAATAGTGTGACCTTTTCTGAAAGCACATTATTAAATACATAAATGCAGTTTTTTATTGATCCACTAAAAATATTCATTAGCTTACCTTCTTTTTTAAGAAAACAAGCGAAGGAGTGATGCAGGACTTCAAATTAGGAACATCCCATATGCCAGACGACAAACACAGCCTTGATGCAATCCCTAGCACAAAATAAAAGCATAGTAATAAGAAATTTAATTTTCTAAGGTGAGCATAGCAAACGTTTCTTATTCTATGGTATACAATTTTCAACTCATGCAGTGATACAGGTTTGAGGAGCTAAAAAATCATAGAAATAGCACTATTTTAACTTTCGAATTAAATTTCGCACATGTCTACAATTGTGTTAAAACAGCCTTACTTACTAACTTAGGCCAGGCCTTAGCAGCCTTAAAACAGCCTGAAGGTTCTTAAAAAATTATTTCTGATTTGCGGGGTTTCATTGTTCTTCACAAAATATACTACATGCCTTTACTAAATTAAGTAATTAAAAATATACCTGAGATCATTAATTAAAATGAAAGTAGTAAATAAACTAAAATTTTAATTTAATTTAATTCCAACCTCTTCTTTCAAATTCAATAATGCACTCGATAGAATCCAATTCAACAGTATATGCTGAAAACTTTGTGCAATATATTCGCATTAAATGCTTTTGAGATTTTTTAAAATTCATGTTCCATTTAAAAAACATGTAACTTATTACGCTACCTATATACCACATTACTACACTACAAGAGGGGTGATACCACGGGGAGCAATAGACTATGACTACCTCGTGGCCATTACATGGAAAAAGTAGAAGATACATGACACCCAGGAGGGGTTTGTCGCATCTTCGAAAAAAGATTAAAGAAAATAAAAGAAAGATTTATTTATACATGCAATCCAGTACACGCCAAAAACAAAAGTTATATATATATACTTATATACTAACTATTAAAACGACAATGACAAATGTACTTACCAGGAACATGTCCCAAAGGACAATTTTGAGTGACTAATTCATTTGAAAGTGATGCTTTCCATCTGAGATTTTGTTTCCATTCTTCTGGGCAAGCTTGGGTGTTTAATGCTGAAAAAAAAACAAATAAATGCAACAGCCACAAAAGCTACAAAAAATTCCCAGCTCATTAGAAAGTATAAATTCACGATAATGTAGACTTCTTTAAATAAAATATACTCACTAAAACAATTTTTATCATCCATTCTCAAAAGAAATCCGTTATTACAAAAACACGAATAGCTTCCGTTTAAGTTCTGGCATGAATGTTGACAACCACCATTTACGATTTTGCACTCGTTGATATCTTAAAAGAAAAGTAATTATCATTGAATATCTCGTCTAAATATACTGAGTGTCCCGAAAAAGCTACATGTTTCCAAAGCTGCTGTAAAGGAACTAAAATTTTGATATATTTGTTTCTACTTGAGTGTTATAAAAGAGGCTTCAACTCGAAGTTTGATACCTCGTTTGGCAGTATTGAATCAATAATCGCTGACTTACACCAAATGAAAGTGAAACTTTTGTGTCTCATAGTAAAAATCATGTGACCTTCACAGGCAAATTTCTTGATGTATTTTGTTACCTTTCAGCTGAATTTATGAATGGCCTACGCTCTTGAAAGGTCGTCTTGTAGGGTTTTCTGAACCAAGGCAATGTTCCAGACAACATGCTTCGTTTTTTAAAACACTTCTGAACAATGATTCCAAAAATAACCTTGAAAATTAGTTGTCCATGACTAAATGTTTTGAGAACAAAAACTGCAGTTTGATTTTAGTAGACTTTCAGTAAAAATGCTGAAAAAAGATAAATGACTTCATAGTGGCTACATCCACAAATAAGCGTTTGATTTTCAGTTTTCGGATTTCTTTCTGAGTGTGTTTCCAAGAACCATTAAATTCATTTCGTAAAACGCTATGGTTTAGGAGATCCAAAGACACAGTTTAGACAAACATCTAGACCTTTGGGTTTGGGTTGGAGGCAAATTTGAACTTTCAGAATTAATATCTCGACTCTTGATGCACAAATAATAACAAACTGGGTGTCAATTTTTAAATTGACTACCGAGAATTATTTTAAAAATCATTTCGAATAACATTGAGTTAAACTGGCAGCGCTAGCCTTGATCAAAGCCGTTACTTTTTTTGGGATAACGGTAGCTCAACAGTATGTTTTGAGTGATCTGATTTTGATCTATGTTATCATGCAGTTTTGAATAATAATACATTCATATCAATTTCAGAACTATCATAAATTAAAGAGTTAAAGGTATCAATACAGTTATAACATGTTTCATGACAACTTTCGTTAGTCATAAGTTCATCAATGTTAACCAAATTAAGATGGAGTTAGAATACCTCGAATGCTTTCAAAAACAATATAAGCAATACCTGTACATAAATGACCATTGCCAGCATACCCATCATCACAGCGACAAACAGATACATTCTTGTCATTGATAATGCATATTGCATTTGACGTGCATTTTGGAAAGCAGAACCCTACAAAAGACACAAAATTTAAAAATCACAAGACCTAAAATTATTGAAAAGGACAGATAAGAAAACCACAGAGCTGCAAAAAATTATGCGTATCTCCGACCACAAAAATAATTAGGAAAATAACCTCCGGAAATTAGTAGACAGTAGTAGAAGTCAGGTTTCTGGAAATTTTTTCGTTTTAAACACACGGCCAATCAAGTGATTTCCTCTGTGTCAGCCTGAACAAAAAAAACAACAACACGTGTTATCATCGATAAAAAGATCATCGATTGTTCTGTAAATAAATGATTAAGAAAAACGAGACTTCAGTAAAAATTATTCACTCTCGTCAAACGTTTACAATTTGAGGTAAGGAAGCAGTCAATAAGTACTGTGAAGAGGGGGTGGTGGAGGCTGCCCCAAGTGCCGCCTCCAGAAGAGTTCTAAAGAGAGAAAATATCTCCGACCACGCAGCCACATTTTTTGCAGCCATGGATAGCTAACTAGAAATGTATTGCAGGGTACTTTCGTGTCAATGAGAAGAACAAGAACGAAGCATACAACAGATTATCTGCTTTAATCCTCACCAAGTTCAGTAATAACGAGTGAATTAGGATTCACATTAAGTGTTCCTAAACGACCTCTTTTTACAGCAGCAACCAGTCTGTTGTTTGGTTCAGTAACATTTGGTGCATATTCCATATTAAATGTTACAACGAGTGAGCCAAACCTAAAATAAAAAATGGTTGTAACATCTTGTTTAAAAAAATAATAACTCAAACCATTTCACAAACCAAGGCCATATATAAACATAAACATTGATTAACATTGATGAACATTGATGAACATTGATTAACATTGATCAACATTGATCAACATTGATCAACATTGATCAACATTGATTAACATTGATAAACATTGATGAACATTGATTAACATTGATTAACATTGATAAACATTGAAAAACATTGATAAACATTGATGAACATTGATAAACATTGATTAGCATTGATAAACATTGATTAACATTGATAACAATTAATAAACATTGATAAACATTGATAAACATTGATGAACATTGATAAACATTGATGAACAATGATTAACATTGATTAACATTGATAAACATTGATGAACATTGATGATGAACATTGATGAAGAACATTGATGAACACTGGTAAACATTGTTAAACAACGAAAATCCTGATATTTTCAGGAGGTAAATGAAGCCAAAACTTAATATTAATTTCATGTGATTCAACTCTGTCTTATGAGTTACGTTGGTTGGTGTGTGTTATCCCCCTGCAAAATTACAATAAGATATAATTCGTCTGTTAATTGGAAATAAATCAGGGCGAAAAAGGGTTAAAACATTATTTTCGTTATTTCAAGGTGACCGTAATGCATTTTTGTATTAGCTTTTGCAAAAAACAAATGACAGAAAATGAGGTAATATCTGAAAACAAGGTCTATCATTTATTAAAAGAAAGGTTTTCAAGATATTACAATCAATAAACAATACGAAGAACAACGGTAAATTGAGAATTTTGCTCCTGACAGCACTTTAACGAGTATAAAAGCTAATTATATACAATTTTTCTCAAAATATTTTATTCTAAATAAAACGATATTGTACCTTATCATACCACCATAGTAATTAGAAGGGAGGGAGTACTATGATACTACACAGTTCACGTGATTTTGTAACAAACATAAGCATGCGTAAGCAGCATTATTCATGCGACAATGCAAAGATTTCGATTACATTAAAGATAATTCCTTGTCCAGACTTACCTAAAACGATTTACGCTCACTGACAGAAACTGTTTTCGTCCAGCCATGATGGAATTTACCTGAATGTAGAAAAAGGAAAATGTTTCATTTTCTTAAAGAAATTTTCTTGCCGATTCGCTACGTAACTTGTTCTCAGTCTCTCTTGGCGATACGGAGTCATTCCTTTTCTCAAAAATGAAGTGAAAGAATCAGTAAACGTTTGTAAAACATGCTAAAAGCCGTTATGAATGAGGAATCATGAGGAATCGTGTTGCAAGATGAGGAATCACGTTCTCTCTTTAGACAGGTGGTATGAAACGGCTCTGGCGCGAATTTTAAAGCTCATAGTCAATGTTATTAGGCCAAGAAGCACGTCTATATGTTAGTAGGCTGTCTTGCACAACACCTTTCAATTTTTATTTTTTAATAACAGGCAAAAGTTCCCTCTCAAAAGTTGTGCCCCTCAAGAAAGAAATGCTTCCTACGTCCTTGCTTCCCCTTAAAAGTAACTTTGCAATGCTTTTCTACGAACTTTTCTAGAAATACTTTCTGTGAATGAAGATACTAAAACAAGCATGTTCTTACATTTGTTTCTAAAAGAGAAGCAAGATTCTTGAATTCTGTACTCTCTTTTTTGAGCAATGCAATGTTCCATCTTACTTGTAAAAGTGACACAGCAACGTTGAATACTTTTTTTGCTTCTAAAACACAACAAAAATACAAAATAAGGTCACAATAATTTTTCATCAACACCCCCAATAAACTTACGAAATAAATATGCTACTGAGAGTGTCAGAACATACATAAAGTCAATTCAAAGTTGGTAAAATCAATTAAAAAATTCATCTGCAATGGTTTGAATGGTCATGTGTTTATAGTCAAATTATTGAGTCGAAATTGCCAAGCAAAGTATTGGACTTTAAGTTGAAGTTTCTTCTATATCACTCATGTAGAAACAGAAACGTCAAACGCTAAACTCCCCTACAGAAAATATGCAAACGTGTATTCTTTCTGGGGGTACCCAGCATTCAATGATGTGATAAAATCAATGCAGTGAAGTTTCATAATGAAAAATCAATGCAATGACGTTCGATAGATGTTTTGTCTTGATATGAAGAAGTTGTAAATTTGAATCTTGAAAAGTTAATAAAAAATCAATGCTTCGTGGACATTTAGCTTTCTTTGGATATGATGAAGTTGAAAATTTCAATCTAAAAAGTAAATAGACAAGCATAGTACCTCTGCAGCTTCTGCCGTCGCCAATGAAGCCGTCTTTACAAACGCATGCGTAAGAACCAATCGTGTTTGAGCAAATTCCAAAAATTGAGTGGCATCCATGAGTATTCAAGGAGCATTCGTCGGCATCTATGTAATGTAAGGTTCGGTTGTTGTTCACGATTTAAAAATAAAAATAAAATTGTTTGCAAAATAACAAGAAATATCAACAAGGGCAAAGGAAAGAAATCTCACAGGAAATTAAAAGTTCAAAATTTCAAAAAGATATGCGCGGCAGATAACGACTCTCAACCAATCATATATACTAATCTTCCAACTCTACGTGAGTAGGGAATCCGTGTGATTTTTCCAGCGAAACAATAGGCGTTGCGCACCGCTTCCGTGCATTTAGCAGCTCCTCGCGCCCCTCTTAGGTGCTTTTCGATTCTCTTCCCCGCTCCCGACTTCACATTTGTCAATGCATCACGAACTCGATTTGCAACTTTGTCTCTTTTACATCGACAAAACTCGACGTCTTTTGCTTTAGGCGCCATTTTCAAATACGAAAAATAAAATAAACGAAAAACATATTAAATAGATGGTGTGTGATGTTGTAGTACATATTTCCTTTTTAATATCCGTAGTAT
>JAYJMH010042342.1:0-14878 GCA_036873815.1 Phacellophora camtschatica | reverse complement strand
CTGGCTATTTTCCTTTTCACGGTGATAGAAACTTCCTCCACATGAATATTGGAAACGGTTTATGTTGAAGATTTAGGCCTGTTTTGTAATCTTCAATCTGTTGTGATACAAATGCACAAAAACGTTCCTACATCGAATCTCTTTAGATAATTCGCTGAATCGGGAAAGAAATGCACGGTAAAATCCTTGGTTTACTGAGAGTTCTTGCAGTTTTTTCCGTGAAACGTTCCAGCGATGTAATATCTTCCTTCAAGTTTCCTGATGGAGTCTGCCACACTCCGCTCGCCATTGAAACTCCTCACTTCCATTTGGACGAGTCATATGATCTGCGTCACAACCCTGTCCAAGTTTTCGCGTCAAAATGCCAAAATTGGCAACTTTGAGGGGCTGTAAAACGTTTTTGGTTTAGAATTTTTGAATTCTGTTTTTTTATTCAAACTCAGCACATTTGAAACTATTAAATTCAATTAAAACATTTAAGTCGAAAATTTGGTTGCAAAAGCACTTTAAGAAAATGGGTACAACATCTGAAAAACCTCTGGCCTGTGCACCTGTCAATAAATCGTTTGATAATCTGCTGAGAATAAAGTGAGATACAAAACAAATCATAAACTCAAGTAACACATAGAAAGAGGAAGAGGATGGGTTGGAGAAAATTTGGTGTAACAATTATTTGCATGGACACCATCATCATACCAATAGTGAATGGGAAGTTAAGCATGAGTTTGCCTACCATCTGGGCTTACAATATTTCTTAGCTGTGCTTGGTGAACTCAGCGCTCTTCCAAGTTTGGGTAACAGGTTAAGAAATATATTGTGACTGGAAGTTACTTTTTACCCGAAAGTAACTTGGTTTGGTCTATGATGAATCAATTCATTTGGGTTCCTTGCCGACCTTGTTGTTAATTTTAGTTTGAAAATATCCTGCAAGAAAGGATGATTTAGTTTTGAGTTAAAAAAATTTTTATACACAGAGCTCTGAGACGGCTGATTATCATCGCCCATTTCCTAGCTTTAGAAAGTAAGTCGTCATAAGAGCTTGTAGAGTCATTGTAAAGAAATCTAAGAGCTCGCTCGTGGATCTTGTCAATTTTTTCACTGATTTTTCAGAGGAAAAATACGGTGGCCCACAAGTGCAATCTAAAATTCTTTTTCAGAAACCAAATTTCTTATTTCCAATCCAAATTTCTTTTTTCAATCCAACTTTCTTATTTCAAGTCCAAGTTTCTTTTTTTCAATCCAACTTTCTTATTTCAAAATCAAATTCTTTCTTCGGAATATCAAATCCTTTTTCCCAAATCCAACTTTCTTATTTCCAACCCAAATCTTAATTTCCTGACCCAGCATTCCTTTTCTCGATCTACATCTTATTTTTTCGATCCAAAATTCCTTTTCACGATCTAAATCTTATTTTCTCGATCCAAAATTTCAAGATCGAAATCTTTATATTCCAAAACTCTGTTGCTGTTGTTGTTTTTGGCGCTTTTTGCTGAGAAAATGGCTTCAACAATTTCGAAAGCCATGCGATTTTGTGGCACCAAAAATGATGTTGCTGATGCATAGTATTGCAAACTATGTGGTAGCCTATTGCCATTGTCAAGTTCGAACCAACTTGCAACAATACCAAGGCCAGGTGGCTGTGTGCCAAGTGCCAGTAGTAGGCCTAGTAGCGCAATAAGCCAATCATGTGGTTCTCGCAGTAATTATTCGTTGTCCTTGACAGCCTTCAAAGCAAGCAAAGAGGAAACGAGAGCCACGTTTTTTCGCCCAAGCAAAAAATCTAAACAACCAGAAAAGTATGTCACCATCAGAATTGGGCTATTTAAATTTGATCCCAATAGAATCATGCTAAAAGCACAATGGGGTTAAACAATGCCTTTGAATGTCACAAGAAGAAGCACATATTATGTGTTGCTTGACTAGGCAATAGCAAAAAGAAAAGCACACGACCGTGGAGGGTAACATGATCGAGATCTTGCTGCAACAGTCTAGAGAAACAAAACCAGATACATTCATCGTGGACTCTATTTCCAGAATTGTAATTGCCATTGTCAATCAAATCTTTGAAAAAGTTTATCCACCACGTAGATCTGCTCCTGCGGTAGAATGACCATCACCCCTCAATACGTTGATAATGTTGTGAAGTGCCATAGCTGTGTGCAGTTTCATCATTTTGAAAATAGCTTTTTATTCCTGCTATTATTGCATTCTCAGTGCCACAGTCACTTCTAACCTTTTTAGGGCAACCACCACACTCCACCACTGCAACTTGATAGAATCTGGCCACAACACAACATTGTTATTTGTTCGCGCCACCTTTAGCCATATAATCTTCCGACTATATCCATCAATGCATCCATGCACTGGGAAGCTATATGGCTTTAATTTATCGTACCCATCTATGTGCCACAAATAATTTGAGCCTGGCGATGTGTCAGTTCTTCTCCGGAGGCGTCTATATCTTCTTTGGTCTCGACCTTCCGGATCACCTGCCGGAGTGCATGCTCTACAGTGTTCCTTGACACATATATCCCGTCTAACCGCAATGCATGCCACATTGAACGGTATCCTCGCAAACATCCTAGCCCATCTAGCTCTTGCTCTATCCTTGCTCTGACCAACCTTTCATTGCCCACATCGTCATTAAATTTCCGCTTTAGGCCATATCTTTGCAATTTACTTTTCAAAGTCCGCAAAGATATATTTATTCCATGAAATTTGGAGAGAAAAATTACCATTTTATCGTACTCCATACCTCGGTAAAAATAGTTTGTGATAACGACTTCCTCGTGTTCAAGCTCAGCTCCACAAGTACCACAGAACCTAAAATCAACCCCCACAGCCACGTCACAAGAGTTTTAAACATGTTCCCACCTATTGAATAACGAAAGAAGTAACGAACGAACAAGCAATTGAAAAACAAAAGAAGTAACGAAAGAATTTTGGATTGAGAAAAGATTTCGATCGCGAGAAGGAATTTTGGATCGAAAAAATAAGATGTAGATCTAGAAAAGGAATTCTGGATCAAGAAATTAAGATTTGGGTTGGAAATAAGAAAGTTGGATTTGGGAAAAAGAATTTGAGATGGCCAAAGAAAGAATTTGATTTTGAAATAAGAAAGTTGGATTGAAAAAAAGAAATTTGGATTTGAAATAAGAAAGTTGGATTGGCAATAAGAAATTTGGTTTCTGAAAGAATTTTAGATTGCACTTGTGGGCCACCGTAGAAAAATGCCAGACTAGAGGGCAGTAAATAAAATTTGAAAAAATGAAGCTTTGAACCAATATTTCTTTGGCTTTAAAATCCATATAACCCTTAAATCTTTTCAATGCGTTTATCTGCGCAGCGGCTTCTCCACATCGATCAGAAATATGGTCATCAAAAGTTAGTCTGTGATCGATTTTTACCCCCAGAAGTCTTACTGCATTTTCAGATTGAAGTTGTTGGCCTTGTATGATTGGTTTTCCCCCTATCGTGTCATCTCTACCCTTCGTAACTAATACGGCATGGAATTTGTTTGGATTTGAAATCATTTGGAATCATGGAATCATTTGGTTCCTTTCAAACCAATCTATGTCAACATTTGATTCTTGTTCCAAGATTTTAACCAGGTTTGGGAATGAATTTGAAAAAGCTATTAGAGTGTTATCGTCTGCATAATAATGCAAGGTAGCTTTCTTCATATAAAGAAAAAGATCGTTTATGTATAAGTTAAACAAAAGTGGACCGAGAACAGATCATTGCGGTACACCAGAAAGCACGAGCTGGAAAGTGCTATACGTGTTGTTAATACGCAATGACTGTTGTCTTCGTTTCAGGTAAGAAAAGATATAAACAAGTGCATCTTCATGAAAACCATACGCGGATAATTTGCAATGAGTATATCATGCGGGATACAGTCAAATGCTTTTGAAAGATCCATCAAAACGGCCCCCACAACATTATCATTGTCAAGGTTTTGTCTCTTCGATCATTCTTACTAGGACATGATGTGTGCTATATTGCTGTCTATATGCTGCTATAAACTTTGAAAGACAGAGATCAAGATGAGGAATGAGTTGATCCTTGATTGTTTTTTCATATATTTTAGAAAATGCATTCAACACGCTGACGGGACGAAAGTTTTTCTCCGTGGTACGAACTGGCTCACCCTTATCTAATGTAGTTACGGCTGCTCGCCTTCCTTTATCTGGAAACTTGCATTTTTTAAAACTATTACTTATTGCATCTGTAAGGGGTATAGTTAGTTCTTCCGAAGCTAAAAGCAAACGTTTAGGAAGAATTTGGTCCTCCCCAGTTGACTTTTTACTGTCTAGGTTTTTCAGCAACTTCCCTATTTCGTTCCATTCAACTGCATGAAATGAAAAAGTTGAAAAATGGTTTTCTGGATTTTCAAGTATAGCTAAGATGCTAGGGTGATTTGCATATTTTTCGAGGATCAGTTCCACGATATCTCTGTCACTAGTTTGATCATATGTGTCTGCTAGGCTTTGTGGCTTTTCCCCCACTTGATTTCTCGACGATGTTAATGTAATGATCATTAACAGTCTCAGCAAGTTCATGACCTTCTGTAATAATCTTATCATCTTTCACGAGCAAAATTTCGTTCCCTGATAAGCCCCCTTTATTTGTCAGGAATGGTTTAACTAATTTCCAAAAGTCCTTATTTGTCATTACCCCAAAAGTCCTTATTTTCTACAGAAGGTCATGTCAAAAAATTACTTCCAGGGGAAACTAAAGCGTAGAAAGCTAATACCTAATACCCCCAACAAGGTGTGTAGCAAGTCCAGCGTATTCCTTCTTCTTGAACTAAAACCCCCTAATTTCTTCTGCAGGCTTAAATTTCTGCGTTTTTACCCGCAGTGAAAATCATAGACGCGGAAATGTTCTGGATTATTAAAAAGATCCCTGTGGTCTATGGTTTCTGGGTCTTTGTTTTCGAACATCTTGTTAGAAATTTGCAGTATTAATACTCAGAAGCCTAGGACCCTTGCTATGTCTCAGTGTGCAAAACATCCAGCATTTTATACTATCAAAATAAACTATCAAAAATACACATCAATATAATGTTAGGATGACATTGAAACGCTCAACAGTTAATTTATTATTTCCTTTTCTTCATTTCAATTTTTTCATTTTTGTCAGTTTTATATTTTAAAACATCAACGTCAATCAAACACAAAATTATCAAAGCAAAATTTCGGCCATAGCAGCTATGCATACATGGGGGCATTTGTTGGGCCACCTGGATGAATGAAAATAGTAAGAAAAAGCACGTGATTTTGTAACACTTACAATTATTGTTCATGTCCAGTATGTTTCTGCAATTACATTTCTTGATAATGAAATCATCTTGACATTTTCTTAAGCATCTAAGTTTTGTGTACGGAACTCCAGTCATTATTTCTTTTTTTGTACAGTTTGACTTATATGGGGCTTCCAGGCTTAGCATCTGTCAATGAATAGAAAGTGGAACACATTCAAGCTTTGAATTTATTCGTGGGTTTGTTGAAATAAAACTTTTTTGGTTTTTTTTCTTTCATGCAAATGCATATTCTGGATAGAATTTTCTTACACCTTTATGTTTACTTTATTATTTGCATTAAAAAGGCACAAGCTTTAATAGAAAACAAAATGTTAGGGCGGGCATCATTGTCATTATCGAAGGAGTAACAGAGTTATTTTGTGAACATTGTTACAAAAATAACAGAGTTATTTTGTTATTTTTAAAGGAGGAACAGAGTTATTTTGTCATAATTGGAGGAGTAATAAGTTATTTTGTGAACATTGAAGGAGTAACAGAGTTATTTTGTTTTGTTATTATTGAAGGAGTAGCAGAGTTATTTTGTGAACAATGTTGCAAAAATAATAGAGTTATTTTGTTATTTTTAAAGGAGTAGCAGAGTTATTTTGTGAACATTGAAGGAGTAACAGAGTTATTTTGTTTTGTTATTTAAGGGGTAACAGAGTTTTTTTGTTTTGTCGTTATTGAAGGAGTAATAGAGTTATTTTGCCATTGTTGAAAGAGTAATAGAGTTATTTTGTTATTATTGAAGGAGTAACAGAGTTATTTTGTAAACATTGAAGGAGTAACAGAGTTATTTTGTTTTGTTATTGAAGGAGTAACAGAGTTATTTGTGAACACTGAAGGAGTAACAGAGTTATTTTTTCATGATTGAAGGAGTAACAGAGTTATTTTGTCAAGATTGAAGGAGTAACAGGTCACAGAGTCTTTTTGTCATTATTAAATGAGTAACATGTTTTTTTTTGTTATAGAAGGAATAACAGAATTATTTTTTCACCATTGAAAGGTAACTCTATAGATTAAACCACGTACCTTTTGTTTATTTATAGCAATAGATGCGTGTACACCTGGGCCAACTTTAATTCCATGCGTGTCTGCGACTGGTGGGTCGTTTTGGTCATGAACTAACACTGTGATACCAACAGATTGGTCACCCCCTATTGCTTCTGTGTATTCGTCGACCTGAAAGGAACACCAGTTCCAGTTTAATAAAATACTGTTAACCTTGAGTCGATTAGGAGTACTATATTTTCTGAATTAAACAAGACGTTTATGAACCATGAATAGCACCATGGGTGGGAGGAAGCTTGTAATGTTGCTTAAATAAATGACAATTGTGTTTATAGAAATTCATATACAACCTGATTGTTTCCTTTTGCTTGCTGGTAATCATATCTTTGATCAGCGATATCGAGAATAAAGAGTGTTAGGTAAGGCAAAGGCGCCTAACTTGTACGTTTTATTTGCAAAAGTACGCGTAATTCCGGGAGGGGGGGGGGGCACCGATTTGGCGCCATTTCGAGAATTTGCTGCTGAATCTTTTCACTTCATTGTAACATTGTCTTATCATTGTTCGTTCTTTCACGAAATTATGGATAATTTAAATGTATTTGTTGTAAAACAAAATGTATTTGCCGTAAAACAAAATGTATTTGCCATGCTGCACACACCGTCAGGAGAAAAAAGTTGATAACAAACTCGAGTGCCAAGCCGAGTATTATTCGTCATTTTTGACGATCATTTGGCGCCATATTAAAGGTGAACTCAAACATATCTGTCTCTCATTTCTGAAGTTCCATGTAAACGCACTGTAAATTCACACACCTTGCTAAAACTCGAACCGATCTAAAAAGTCAGACCGGTTTGAGTTTCTCATGTTAAGGGCCCCTGGGCAGAATTTCTTCATTGGTTATTATTTAAAGTTTGTTTCTTGTGAAATTTCTTAAGTTATGATTTCGTAAAGCTCCTGTTTGGAGGTCAAAATTTTCCAATGTATTTTTACAAAAAAAACCTATCCATAAGAACCTTAATGCTTAGTTCTTAAGAATTTTGACTCCCGAGTTTTTTCTACCCGACACTTAACTTTACTTTACTTAACTTCCCGTGCGACACTTAACTTTCATTCATGTAGGAATGAAAAAGCAAGCAAATAGGTGATTCTTCTACTGCTCTAAAATCACCTAAAATTTACCTCAAAATTTCTAAACTTTTGGTACCTGGTTCCCCGAGTTTGGTTTCTTTAAATTTTAACAAACGAGTAAATATGAATAAATATTTTTTGCCACGTGCCGAATCAATTTTTACCATTTTTCATTAAATGCTACAAAGACGATATGAGGCTTTTTTGTGCTTGATCTGTGACGATTATACTAGTTGCGATTTTAGCTGTGATTTTGGTTCAGTTGTGCCCAACAAGGACATATAAAATATAATAATAGTTCTTTGAGATGCACATGATAATAATAATAATACATTTATTTAATGTTAGTGGACGCAATAGCATAAAAATACTAATATAGACTGACATATATAGGTTAACTGCACTAGAACTGTGGGTGACTTTCACAGAAAGAACAGGCGCACCTATTTGATTGAGACCATGTTTTAAAAAGAGCGTTAATGTTGTCTAAACTGTAGGCACTTTTTAAATTTGCTGGAAGTTTGTTCCATATTTTTGGTTCTAAATATGATGCACATGATTTTGACTTGGAGGAAGATTGCATTTGATTGCACAAAATCATGATGCACATGATTTTGACTTGGAGGAAGATTGCATTTTACTGTCCGCGAAAAGCCATGAGCAAATGCAAAACAAATACTTCTAAGACTCTGAAACTCCAAATTGGAGATCTGAAAAGAACGGAAAATAAAAATACCTGGATTGATAGATAAAGATTTATTGAAGAAAACTTTCCAGACATTCTCGTATGGATCAACTCTGCAACGTTTCCTCCGGCATTTCTACCCGAGTTCAGCGTGTAACACGCTCCAGAATATGTTAAATGAGTGACGAAGTCACTCCCATTACAACGAGAACTTTGTGCTGAACAAAACTCCAGCATCCCACCCTTATCAATGCTGTTCATATTATGCCCATGCTTGATGTAAATTTCTCGTAGGTATTCGCCAGACACATGAACGTTAGAATCATTCGGCGTTGTTTCAAAACTCATCTTCTGACTTTCGCGTGCTTTGCGAAGCAGCTTTTGCACTTTCGTGTTGTTTTTAAGTTTTTCCAATTCACTTTTTTTGAGACTATTTTGGTTGCATATTGTTATTGCGGGGAACTTTGTACTGCCATCGTTATGCATATAGACGACAGTGTTAACTTTGTAGTCCAATAATTTTGTTATTGACTCAGTGAATTGCACTGCAAAAAACGCAAAGCTGGATAGGACGATAACGCTCCATACTGCTCTTCGTTTTGTAGAGTATTGTGCGTTCACAAATCGGAGGCCATGAACTGTGGTAGCTTCGGAAAATTCTTGCCAATTTCCAGCCATCTTTAGTTTCTCCAACAATCTTTTATTCAGACTTTTGATCCAAGAAATCAAGAATTACTATCCACTGAATTAAAACAAATTGCTGCTGTATTTTAATGGAAAGGCAGCTTTTTGGCTGCTTAATAATTCATACACTTGTAATTGGAATTAGCAATGAAATTTATTTTCTAGGTTTTGATGTGATAATTTTATAATAAATATTAGTTATTGAAAGAAAAAAGAGAGCTGTGTTGTTGCCTTCTGCTGCAATCAGTTGCCTTAATTTGTTTTTCTCAGCTGGAATTTTTCTTTGTAATGAAGATTAATTTTTTGAAAAAACTTACATCTCGTATTTGATTATGATTTTATTCTGCAGTGAAATTAGTGCAACCGGACTGGTCTGCTGGACACCTTGTCGATGTTTTGGTCGGGATTTGGAATACACTATTAACCTATTGACCGGGTCAATGAGGAAAGTGCTAAGAGGCGAGGAAGGTCAAATATTGTAAACAATTAAAGGAGGAAGGAAAGGAGAGGGAAAAGGAAGAAAAACGCGAAATGGAAAGAGGGAAACAGCAAAGAGGGACGAACGATAAGATAACAACGAAACTTTAACACCTTAAACTAAGAGAAGAGCATGGAAATGATGACGAGGACTTTATCTTCATCTCTCTTCTTTATTCCTCCTTTCCATGTTCTCCTCTGGATCGTTTTACGGTTGGAAAAAACGTTCGTGTGCGCACAACTACTCTGGGTGGGCTAAAAGGATAAACTAAGACCAGGGAACTATAATCACTACCATATATGCCAATTCCACTAACTACTTTATCGTCCATGTTTATCTGAAAACATTGAATTAAAATGAATAGAAAATAGAATAAGCTAATCAGGCAATCTACGATGAGAATCAAAGTTAAGTTTCTGAAACTCATTCCCCCAAGCAGTTTGTGCATAGCAAATATCATGTGAAGAGTTTTGGTCCACGATCAAATCAAGTTTTTCTGTTAATATTTTCACGTGAGCAGATTTTTGTTTCTCCAAATTTCGCATGCTCTGCTAAGTTGAGTGCAAGTCGTGTTCAGGTTTTCTGTACTTTGAAAATGTCTTTAGCGCCCGTCTCTAATAAGCATCCTTTTCTTGAAAGCATTAATCTAAAGCCAGATTTTTGAATAATAAGCACCCAGGGACGATTAATCGAAAAAATACGATATTTGATTTAATTAGAAGTTAAATTTTTCACGGGATATTATATTTTATCTATGGTTATATTCTAAGTAAATTTTTTTTTTCAGGTTATTTCCGAGTATGTACCCAGACTAAAATTAAACGTTATCAAGGTTACTGGTGTGAACGGGACATTATTTGGTGAAACTGAACCAAAAACATTCCACAAAGTTCTTCTCGACGCTCCGTGTTCATCTGACCGTCACCTCATTCAAGATGACTTCAGGAACTCTGGTTGGTCGATCAGAAAGTCAAAGCAATATTCCAAACTTCAGAAAAAACTTCTTATATCTGCATTGCTTTCAGTTAAGGTTGGTGGAATTGTTGTTTATTCAACTTGTACACTTTCGCCGTTTGAGAACGATCATGTGATCGAGGCTGTAGCGAAAGAGTTGCTGCAAAAATTTGGAATCACAACAGACATTATGGATGTATCACCATACGTTGATTGTTTTGGTAAGGATGCATTTCAGTGTTTAAAAATTGTTCGCCGAGGAATCTTGGTTGCCCCCAGTCACAATTGTAATTGGGGACCAATGTACATATGCAAATTAATGAGACTGTCGTGACACGGCAGTCCACATTTTTAATAAGAGAGTTCCCCAATTTTTAACAAATTTAGCACTGAAAGTTTCTTAAAAGTTTCTTTTGAGTTTCTTGAGCAGTGAAAAGTAAATAGGTTAGCAGAAATACACTTTCATAGTTTGAACTCATGAAAACGTCGTAATACCGGGTGTCCCAAAAAATGGTAACTGGTTTGATCAAGGCTAGTGCTGAGAAAATCGTTCAAATCCGTCAAAAATTATTTTTAGGCAATCCTCGATAGGTAACTCGATGATATTAATTTGGATATTGCTAAGCGTTTAATTGTAAATAAGCGTTTAATTTTCTGTGCACCATTGAAGTCATTTCGTAAAAGGCTTTGCTATAGGAGATCTCAGAACGCTGTTTTTACCAAAATCGAGACCTCTGGTTTGGGGTTGAAGGCAAATTTGAAAATATCAGAATCAATATCTCGACTCTCGATGCACAAATATTAAGAAATGCTAGCCTTGGTCATAGCTGTTACCTTTTTTGGGACACCCAGTAGAGTTTCTTGGTATTCTGGAATTTTTTGGGACACCCAGTAGAGTATTGAAAGTTTCTTAACTTTCCAACAGCTCCAGTACTGTTTTCTTATAAACTAGGTTTTCATAAAAAAGCTAACGAAAGAGAAATTCTAATGAAATAAATAAACAAACTTTAACCAAATTTCAAACGTATCCCCACCGATGAGCAGATAATGATTTTCTTATGGCAAATGAAGATGATAACTTCCCATCGATATTTTCTAAATACATACATAAAATATACACAAATCGAAAAGTTAACGAAATACAACATTAACATATGATAGTGTAGTGTATAAGATTATATACACAATATATATATACGATCACTATTATGCGTGCATTCTTTATTCATTGTAACTTATTCTTTTCAATTGCATACGCTGTATAAGTTTTTTATAAGAACCAGATAATTTTCACCGAGGCTCGATGTAGTTTCTAAGAATTTGAGGCCGAAATGTTCTTAAATTGTTCTAATTTTTGCCCGGATGACTCTTCTGTAATTTTATCCCAATAAATTGACGACGTGACCAGTTTTTCCTGCTTTGCTGGAACAGCACATAGGGAGGATTCGTGTTTAATATTATTCGTGTTTGTATAGTTTAAGTAATTTGTATAGTAAGTATTACAATCACCGAAAACAATTTCATAATACTAATTTTTGGAAATGTTGGATCTGAGGCTGAGCATGTTCTTAATTTGTTCTTGTTTTTTTTTTGATAATTCGAGCCTCATGTTCTTATAAAGTGGGTTCTTATAAAAAGGAATGTATTCCATTGTAATTAGATCTAGACTTATTATAGACCTTGTATCATTAGATATCGTGTCGAATTAAAAAAGGTGTACACACGAATTGAAAAAGGTGTACACACAATTTGTATTTGATTAAAAGTTGATAATTGGATAATTGGATAGTTATTGGTTGATTTTGTCGTTTTGGTTTATTTTTCACTCATAAGAATAGTCTCCAAAGGTCCAATCAATATTGTACCATATTGTATTATGTTCGTAATACTACCTATTTTGCATTCCCTCATTTGTTACCTTGGGCAGTTCTAATGATAAAGCAATGCATGCTTCGAAACGTAATAAATAATTAATTAATAACATGGACAAGTTCAACTGATAATAGTAATTTGAATCAAAATATGTTGGGTAAGAAACTTTGATGTTAATTTGTTTGTCCCTTTTACATCTGATATTCCGATTAATTATTTCCACAATGAATTAAATGAACGATAAATTGAATGAATTTGTGCATAGAAAAAAGCGTAATTTTGTGCGTAGAAAAGAGCCTAATTTTGTACATTGATTGAGTATGACAACATGTGACGAAAATATTTTTTGTCTGTCTCGTTTAGCCTGCGTGCAGACAGACTAGTCTCGCTTTGACACCGAGGCAAGTCTGACTGTGTTTCTGGTTTCTGGAAAAGTGAAGAAAAGAGAAGGCTGGTTGTGCAAGATAAATCAACATAAATTGGGTCTCGAAATTTCAAGGTCAAATCGATTCGAATTCTGCACAAGGCTGAGAAAGTTTTGCTTTGACAAAAAATTGAGCAGAATTAATGAGCTAGCATCATGGCAAACACCAGTGCATTCAATTTTGCCTCTCAGCAAATAGATTTGTCAGGAAAGTTGATCATCAAGGCGCAACTTGGAGACGACATTCGTAGAATTCCAATCCACAACGAAGAGATTACGTATGATGAGCTGTTGCTCATGATGCAAAGGTTATTTCGTGGCAAGATAAGAAGCACAGACGATGTTATGATCAAGTACAAGGATGAAGGTATGGTATGGGCGGAAATTCCAGTGTGGTTTGGTTTGGTGTAAATAAAATTTCCCTTCCTTTTCAAAATAAAATATGACACGAAGAAGAAGAATGAGAATTTAAATTGAAGTAGACTATTAGAATCATCGGTTTGGCGATTGGTTGTTATTATGCCAATAAAAGAAAATAACTGTCGGAGAAATATGCATGGAAGTCATTTGAAATTTATATACTGGCAGACAAAAGGGGTCAAGTAATGAAGTAGATACACACTTTTGTGACTGTCTTAACAATGCAGGTCTCCTCTGCCCTGCTGGATTGTTTGTGTCAGAATGCAGTAGCAATCGTTGCTCACAGGGAAAAAATGCTGTTCTAACAAATACACAGCAAACATTTCATTTCATTTTGAAAAATTTCTGAGAAAATAGTAAATTTGTTTGCATTTGTGCAATGTTTTACTTTTTCTCACACATTAATCATCAGGCCTACCATATTCTATTGCCATACAACATACAATTCATGTGCACATTTTAGCATACAGTTCGTAAAAAAAAGACATACAACCTGGCATTACAAATTATTATTTAAATAGGCTGTGGTATACCATTGAAAATGGGGTGTGGTGTGAAAAATGTCTTGTCTGGCATGCAATTAACCCTGCATGGAAAGTTAAATTTTGGTGTATCAAAATGTGTGCTAATGAACGAAAAAAACCATAAAAGCCCACAAGCTTTGTGCATGTGGCTGGACATTCCCCTTTCTTTCCAGAGAGGCATAATGTGGATAGTTTGGGGGTCCAGTTTCAATATGAAATTTGTTATTATACATATGTTAACTTTTGGCTTTTTTGGCATGTACACACTCAGTGTAAATTCAGTCTGGCAAAATCATTTTCATCAAGCCAGATTTTTACACCAAAATGTTGAATTTCTAAGCATACAAGAACAAAACTTAATTTTTGAAAATATTTTTTTCAAGAATTCCTCTCTAATGCACAGGTTGTCTTGAGTTCATTGGCAAATTATAATTTTTGTCTATTATGAACTGTTTACACGAGGTGGGCCAGCGCACCTTAAATTAAGCTGCTCACTGGAGTAAGATTAGTGTATTCCATGCAATCCTTGTAAATCTGTATCCAAATTTATTAAAAAGAAAGAAAAATATGATAATGAGTGACCGTATCATACGTAGCCAACATTTTGGATATATGTTTTACACAAGTCACAAGTGCAACTAAAGGATTGTACGTTTTTTATCATCATAGTTCGATTTGGTTATCAAATTTTTTTGGGACACATGTTTATCTATAGTTGGTAAATAATGTGTTCTCAAAAAGTGAATGTATACAAGTTCAGACAGAAAAATATATATTCATTTTAATTTTGGAACCGGTGTCACCCATTCATTGCGGAATCTTCAGTCTGCATTTTAAATATTAATTTTCATTATTACATGCTTTTCTTGATACTTTATACAATTTACGATTCGACTTAATAATCACAGTATTTCTGTCATCAAAACACTTATAATCAATATATAAACAAGACAATCAAAGTAAGAATAGAGGCCTTTGCGGAGGAGAATTTATATTAATGATATCTTTCTATTTCTAAATAAAAGTCAATTATGCAACTATGCTGACGACAACACAATTTGGTCAACTAATACTAATATTCAAGAACCATGCATATATATGGAAAATGAATTTTCCTTCCTCAATAAATGGTTCAATGATAACTTTTTGGTCTTAAACGGAGATAAAAGTAAATTCATAACCTTTAAACCCAGCCCATCAAATACATCTATTGCTTCAATAAACGTAAGCAATAATTCTTTAACTAATGAAACAGACAAAGCCAAACTACTCGGTGTAACAATAGACAATCAACTCAAGTTTGACTACCACATCAAAAATTTCTGCAAAGAAGCAGGGAAAAAAGTAAATGCATTAGCTCGAGTAGCCTCGTATATGAACGAAACAAAACGA
>JAYJMH010042331.1:0-14879 GCA_036873815.1 Phacellophora camtschatica | reverse complement strand
CAGTATTTTGGTTAGAAATCCGAACAGTTCAGACCTATGCTAATAAGCAAATTAAAATTAGGATTTTGCAAATTTTCGCGAAGAAGCGCGCTAATTTCAGATCGCAACCAGAAAGGGGAAACGCTGCCTCTGCCCGCAGCCGCCATTTTCTGCGAAAGGAGCAAGAAAGCCGAGCTTCGGCCAGCCTCGTTTTACATTATTTCACTATGTTCTCAACCCACCTTTTCGAGATAATTCTGCCATAATAAAATTTGTCAAATTTAGGAGATATTGAATTTTTGATTCTTGAATCAGATTCTGCAAGCAAAGTTTAGTATGAGAACCAACTTTTAAATTTGTACTTGTCACACTCATACTAAATCTATTGTCATACCGAATTGCTGTCGAGCATGACAATAGTTTTGGAATAAAATTATTTGTAAATCACAAGGAATTTCCATTTACGATATAAAAGATTGAATGCGAACTTTACAAATTAGAAATGAATTGACATAAAAACGCTTTATGCTGAAAAAAATATAACTTTATTGAAATCTTAGGAACAAATCAACCTCGTACCCAAGGCTATTTCATACAGTACTCCTGGTACCTACCTGGCTGTTACGCTTTTCATTGGATTACGAGAAACAATAAATATGGAAATCAACATTCAACTTGGTCTAGAGAGATTGCAAAATCTGAATATGAAAATAAAAACAGCCATAGTAGAATTCGAAAAATATTTTCTTCTAATGTTGCATAAATTTACAAGCTCGCATAAATTTATACAAATTTGCACGTAGGCAGCAGGGGTATTTTTTCTGAATGAAACAGCCCTGGGTACTATGTTGAGGACGTTACGAACGTTTTTAAATATTTATTGAGAATTAAACGGAGCTGTGTTTTCGATTTTACTTTTTGTCGTAGAATCAAATAAATTATCAAAAAATATTTATCTGTTAATCAGTCAAAATAATCATTTTAGGAATCGGTTCATTATTTGATTCATTGTCAATCTAACCGAGCGACTGATTTTTAATACCCGGTAAATAATGTACCTTGCATTTATATTTGAAATATTTATTTTTTATGCTAACAATGATGAAATTGCATGACAATTTCTTATAGATTCATATTCAACGAATATCATTGTCTTAAAATGGTTCGAAGAAACGCCGATAACGGTAAAAAATATGGAAACAAATCAATATATTTTGAATGAAGTAAAACATTCAGCAAAAAATGGAAAGTATGATACAGGAAACTTCTCAAAGTTGTTGGTTAAATTCAAATTCACAAGAAAAATTGGCTATTATGTGTTTCAAGTATTCGTCCCCCGTTTCATCATAGTCTTGCTGTTATTCTTGCCATTTTGGATGGACCCTTGTGGTGTCGGTAAGCTCGCTTTTGATAACATAAATCTTTCTATATTTTTGTCAAATCCAGATGAAGTTCATCCTAATATTTTAGTACGGGTGAGTTGATTTTAAATTAATATTGAATTAGCGCATGATCTATAGCCAAGATCTTTGTTTTGATTCAATTTTTGCTTTACACGGATGAAGAAGAATTAACAAAGATCTGAAGCCAGTGCAAAGGCACTTGGAATTGCGCAGAAAGATAGTTGGGAATAAGATACTATCACAACACATTATTCCATGGTTCTTACATTATCGTTAGCAAACAGTTACAATGTAAAAATTTCGACTAAGCTATGCTGTCTTAAAAAACGAAAATGTGGACAAGAGTCTCCAAGAAAGCATTTCTGTAAACTTGGTATTCGGAAATATGCAAACAAATTTTGACCAAACATAATACATAATTTTAGATATGTTCACATATCATGGAGGTTGCTTCCAGAGGAATCGGTTCCAGTTTTTTTAGAGCTATTTTTAATTCAATCTAGCATGTAGGTTTTTTGGTTTGATCTTTACAACATTTCTCGAAAGATTTAACCAAAAATATAGATTTAATAAAAAGTATGGGCCAGTTAATTGCTGAATTGGAAGTATTGCTGTTGGAATATTTTCAAATTAAATTTTGATTTTGAAAACTGGAAAATATTTTGTTTTTTAAATGTTCCTTGCACCTCAACAAAACATGGGGAGATTTCAGTTTAACATGGGGCACTGACAAAGGTCTACCGGAGTTACTTGGGAAAATTTGGAAAACACTAATTTTAACTTGCCTATTTATCATAGGGCTGAACTGTTTAGATTTCTAACGAAAATACAAGCGTTTGATTAACCAATATCAACCTTGAAAGAACTTTATAGATGACATTGAAAAATGATTCAGAGAAGGCCTACATCGTCATTACTCCGAAGATAGAATTTCGTCATGAAAACAAACATCGGTGATCATCACCGATGTTGGATAGTTTTCTACACTGTTTCCGCGATTACATGCAAATATTGAGCTGGATCCAGACTCCTTTTTAGATGTTTTAAGGTTTGAAGATTATTGCTGTGCTCAATCATCCAATCAGCGATTGTCCCTGATAAATTACGATTTATGAAAATCCACGCTTTAACATCTTAATATTGCCTTAGCCTAATATTTTCCACAGTATTTTTATTTAATATTTTATCAAACTTTTCAATTTCATTTTGACTCATCTAGTATTGGATTTCCGCAGCAATTGATGTTTACTTGATTGGATGTTTTCTCTTGGTGTTTACAACAATTCTATAAACAATTGTTGCATACAAGTGTTACCAAAGGAGCACAGAGGAGCACGTCTCAAAAGAGAAGCATACTCTCGATATGAATGTAACAAAACGTAATAACAAAGAAAAAATTAGAAATGAAGCAAATATACCAGGCATTGTCAGCAATGGGATGATTCTCGATCACCCCACAAATATCGCAAACACGGCCAATGACGAACTTCCTACATCAGCGGATGAAATTGTCAAGATAGAGGAAGCTTCGTTAAACGTCAATCCAATAAAGTGTGGATTGCCAGTTGATTCATATTTTAAAGTTTTGTTTCCGACAATATTTCTTCTGGCGAATATTATTTATTGACTTATAAACATTAATTCGCACGAATAATTTTTGTTTTAACGCAATAAAATAACTCAATGAAATACACATAATAATGTTGCGTTATCGCATCAGCATTTATTGCCAATATTCGACTTAATAAATAGACATGTGCTCAAAACGTTTGAAATTGATTTTTATTTAGCAGTGATGTCATTTTTATTTCAATGATTGGAATAACATAACGGCAGTGCCAGGCAAGTTACTATTCTATTTGAGATCTGTGCAAATATACAATTTTCCACTTGGGAATTTATCGACACTATTGAGTTTGCTTTCAAGCAATATGAAAGTAAGAAGAATCATTGAAAAGCCAAAAAGATATGATTATTTTAAACTCATGAAAAATTTTCTGGCATACAGTAAGAACCCGCCAATAAGAAAATGTTGTCAAGTTAGAAAGAGTTAGGTTGATGTACACTTCTCATAGCAATACTCTTCTATTATCCGAAATGGTTTCCATCATTTAAATTTACACTTTTATTAAATTTTCAAAAATATTTTGTAAATTTTTGCTAACAAATCAGCCTGTGGTTTTTTATATGTCATTCTCTTAACGTTAGGTTCTTACCGTATTTTGATAGATATTGCACAGAAAGTATAAATACCATCACATGAATAATATAAAAATGAGATTTGCATTAACTTATTTCTTAACATGTTCATGATATCTGGAAACACAATCGAAATGCTAAAGCTATTGTTGTTTTTCAAAGTGATAACTGATCGTAACTCATGTTACACTATATATCGAACTATTATTAACATTATTTTATGACAGCAAAAATTAAAAATAAGTATCTACAACACGGTAAAAAGTGCCAAATTGTAATCTTCAACGTAAAGTAAAGTATTTAAATTCTTAAATAATTATAAAATTTGCAAATTGCAAAATTAAGGTAGAGGACGTCAGAACATGTTTTCGAGCGATTACAAGTTGGTATTACCTTTATTTTTATCGTATTATCGTACTAGTTCTTTGTCATTTTTATGTGAGAATAAAGACAGTTGCCTGGACAGTTCAAAGTTGATGAAATTACATTTTGTCACCGTATAACAATTATTATCAATCAATTTAATGTATCTTAAAATAACTTTCAGCAGAATTCACGTGTGTTAAGGCAGATAAACATGATAGTTTAATTCCAACAGACACAATCTCTTTTCTCTTTTGACTTTCGGCAAAATTGAGAATAGTTACTTACTCTATTTGGATACAAATGAGTTAATTGTTGGTAACTATTAAAAAAAATCATTTGAGCACAATTTACAAAGCATGCATTATACTGAAAAACGATACTGTGTTGAAAACAAATACATTAAATATTAAATACTTGTTTATAATAAAGCATTCAGCACAAACACCTTTTAAAACCAAGAACACCTTGATTTTTGCCAAAGAACCTATCATGGCATGCTGCCATGACCTATTTCTTAAAGTTATCCTTGTTCGTTCGAAACTACCAACAACTGAATGTCCAAGAACTTTGTCATGCTGCCTTACAACATACATAACTTCATCAACTGGATACGTTTTGGCCAAACCCTTTCCTCTGCTCTTCCTCAGACGGTATATATTGCATACAATTCAGACGCCCTTATATCGGTAAAACGAAGAGAAAGATTAACAATGATATCAACAAACACAGGCACAATATTCAAAACAAGATGCAGTACAGGGTTTAGGAATTGTCATGTTTTCGATTTGTTTTACTCAAGTGGTGTTGTAGCTAAATCATTTTTCATTTGTTGATGTGGTAAATAACATCTGCCTAGCCGAAATGTTGTCGCACATACAGTTTATACATTTCGTGTATCTTGGGCTTTGCCTTGGCGTGTATCTTGAAAGAAAGATCTCATTTAAAACAGCCATAGGCAATTTTGCAAAGTTTATTGTCCTTCCTCTGATGTTGATGAAATCAATTGTGGCTTAATGCAAGGTTTTCCCTCGGACCTCTATTTGTGTCTATAAAGCGTTAATAATCTCCCCCCTGCTTTAAAATGGTCGCATTTTGATGTTTCCAGATGATACAGCAAAGCACCGCTCTTCCAAAAGTCTGGATTATCTTTTAGAGTAGGAGAACAAGAAATATATCAGATTAAAAACACCAGACCCGGTTCAAGCGTTGCATTTTTCTTGCATCGAATTAAATACCGACAATTATCTGCATGAAAAATGTGACTTGTCAATCAAATGGGTACTGAACTTTCAATTGGACTCTTTCGACTCGAAATTCGACTAAATTCGACTTATTCATTAAATTCGAATGACCTACTCACATGTAATTAAAAGAGAAAAAGACATTGATTCATACATCAAATTTCCAATGCGTGGAAATAAATAAATTAGTTATGTTAATGATATGCTAAGCCCAAAGCGATTGTCTCCTGACCCTAAAAAAGCTGGGGAAAAAGGCGAGCTTTCAATTTCTTTGTTAATTGTTCACTGTATCAACTCAACATGGCTGCTTTCCATGGCTACTGTGGATTTTTGTATAAAATGCCCTAAAAAACAAAGCATTCTCGTATTGGGTGCGTAGCTATTTTGTGTAGAATTTATTCCGTATTCGAGAGAGATGAAGGAATATTTAGGGTGGCAGCAGGCAAGTCAGACGGATACTGCGATGTTTGTTTTGATATTCACGGTGTCGAGAGAGAAAATGAGAATGATGAAACAGAATTTCTATATTTTTTGCAATATATCTTTACAAGTGAATGGACAAACAATGATAAAGAATCATCAAATTTTATGGTGAAGCATGGCCTTAACTTTGACCCAAAAATACTCCATGAATACATTCAAGAGATCAAAGGTATAATCAATGTGCAGTACGACAATGAAGATCCAGCAGTAATTAGACGAGGACCTTAAAAAGTGAAGAATGGTTTTAAGCATGACAAAGACAAAGGAATGCATCTGGACAAGAGAATGTATATGTAACGCGATTTCATATTTCTGGCATGAATTGTTGGAAGTTTATCGAGATTCAAGAGTACTACCACTGGAATACCGCTTGAAAACATCTGGCAAATTAGTTAATTTTAACAGTAGTTTTTATTCAAACATCCCTTGCAATTCCGGTAGAAAATTAAAAAAATTTTATCATAATTAAAGAAGAATGCGACCGGAATTCCGGAAAACGTCTCACGGAAAGCAGTGCACTGTTAGCTGTATTTTACGGTACAACTCAGTCGTCTACACCCCCTACACGAGTTTAGGGATTTTCAGCCAAGATCATCACACAACCATGAATACATAAAAATTTGAATATCACAGCAATAATTTTCAGCATGAAATGGAATTGGCAGAAAACACCAAAAAAAACTGTCCTCTCTCAGAGTGTCAAGATTAGCTGCATGTAGTTGCCGAAGCCCATATAAAATAACTATAAATAAGGATGTTGACCCAAGTGAAGCCGAAATATTTCGTCGAAATATTTCGTGTGTATTTTTGTGACTTCCTTCCGAAACAAAAAAAACTTTCTTGATAAAGCAGCCGACCTAGGAAGACATCAAAAGTGGGTAAAATTTATTCGCAGACACCGGCCTGGTTTTACGCCAACAAATATTCGTCGCTATTTTCAATTCATTTTGAAGATAGTTGCTTTTTTATGAGAAGGGATGTAATCTTTTTTATGATAGCCCAAGAGGTCTGATCCAATGGAAGTACTTTTTCGAATCTTGCTTCCAGGTCTGCCAAAGGTATACCGTCGATTTCTCTCTCTCAATTTCACTTTCGGGAACAATTGCAATAGGCTCGTCTTGATAAGGCAAGACCGCGCCTGCACCCAAATTTACCTCACCATAATCAGATTTTGAATCGATGTTTACAGCTAAATTTCCACTTGACAAACTCCTTGTATCGTCAGTTTCACTTTCTGACATTGTTTGAACAATTTACTTGCAAAAGTCTCAGCAATGAGAGAATATCACAACTCACTGCCTTGTTTCTCACTCGTTGGTTGCACATGTTTTTTTTCTGGACTCATCACATCTCGTTGGTTGAACATGTTTTTTTTCTGACGTCACATAATGTGGTTGCTTTTCGCGATCACCGCCTTATTTAAAACCATAATTTCACACCTTTTTGGTAGCAATAAAATGCTAATTTTAGTAGCAAGCTTCTCAGGAAAGATTATATTTTCAAGAAATACTTCAAGATTATATTCTTTTTCTACGAACTGAGAGGGTGAATCTCTGTTTCTCAGTTTTCAGTTCCCTCAGCTCCTTTTCCGTGAGTAAAAATGATAGATATAAAGCAAATCTATGCTCACAAGTAGATTAATACTAAAAGTTCTCAAGGGTTCCTAGCTGAACAGGTCAATACTACGGGCAAGAAATAACCAAAAAGAAACCTCACTCTTCGAATCCCTGCATTTTTTGCAACCTCCCGCTCATTTTTCATTAGCAGAAATCAGCAACTAAATTCAATAAAAACTGATCTACATTTTTGTCATTAATATATATTCTCAGGAAATGATGCGTTATTGGCAACATTTTCGTTCGTGAAATCGTAAAACAAACAATTTTCATGCGAGATTTCTTGAATTCAAATTCTTGCATGCAGCGTGATATTGGGGTTTTACTTGCGTTGTGTTGTGAAAAATTTTTCGTGAATGAAATCCGAACTAAAATTATAATTTTACAATTTCAACTTGGAACGTAAAAAATATTTCCAGTCAATCTCTATAGGAATCAATAGAAAAAAACAGAAACAAATAGGGCTGTGCAGGCATTTGCCAACGCAACTTATAAATTTTTTATTTGCATGCACGTGAAAATCCAATTTTTCAGTGCGTGAATACGTGAAACGCTAAAAAACTGTTCGTGAATTCATGAATCGTAATCCCTATTGGCATCATCTGACGAGGGGTTAGACGAGCAGGATCAGTGGAATTATCACTGATTAACCTTCTCTAATAGGTTAAAACATATTTAAGGATCTTTAAGGATCTTTGAAGTTCTTTGAACATCTTTAAGGATCTTTAAAGACCTTTAACATCTATAAGCATAGAAAATATAAAGTTTTTTAGCAAACTTTTAAAATTTAAGATTGCTAGAATGCTTATCGATACATATGTATTGTTTCAACATTACCTTTTTGGTTTTAACATTGCACTAATTAAAGAAAGAAATGACTGAAAATAAAGAGCTCTCCGGCAAAATATTGAAATTTGAGACTGATTGAATGGCTGGCATAGTCTATTTCCGTCTATGGTTCATCGAAATAACCATATATAGGCCTTTTCCTCAGAAGTTTTGAAATATAGGATCGCTGGATTGGCTGTAATGTTATTTACTTTTTGTGGAAATCCGAGTTGGAATTTCAAAAAATGAACCCATTCTTGGGTAAATTCATTAGAAACATACTCATTTTCAGGTGAATTTATTGAAAAACACACACATTCTCAGGTAAATTCTCAAAAAACATACCCACTCTCAGGTAAAGGTTCTAAAAAACATACCGATTCTCAGGTAAAGGTTCTCAACAAACTTAACATTCTCTGGTAAAGGTTCTCAAAAAACATACCCATTCTCAGGTAAAAGTTCTCAAAAAACGCACTCATTCTCAGATAAAGGTTCTCAAAAAACATACCCATTCTCAGGAAAAGGTTTTCAGAAAACATAGCGATTCTCAGGTAAAAGTTCTAAAAAAACATGTAGGAAAAATTTAAGGAAAAAGGCACTCATTCCGGCCACGCATCCTTACTATCCAAAATTTTAAGAGTGCCCCCCTTCCCGGGGCAGCACTCTATTTCCTATTCCCATCTGCATAATCTGGAGAAGCGATTACATACAAGGCCATTCCTGCCAAAGGATTGAAGGTGTACCGGATCTATTTTTATAGAATCCGGCCGGAACCGGATTTACCGGATTTTTTAGATTAAAATACGGTCGGAAAATTCGCCAATATCAGATTTTGTTATCAACATAACATGTTAACATAAGGTTTTTCCAAAGGGCAATGATTTACATGATGCCGGCGTGAGATGAAACCAGTTCAGAGTCATGCCGGCATAGATTATGCTGGTGATAATTTTTGCCCCGCTTACAAGATGCTGGCATGGGACGAATCCCCTTTTGCTAGAACATTTGATGTGACATCACAGTATTTTGCGTCCATGAGCTTGCCCAAACTTGATCAAGATAAAGAAGCCAAACGCATAAACAAACATGAACGCGAGCGAAGAAGCAACAAATCGTAAATGCAAAGCAATTTTACACAAATATTTTGAGGAACCATGCCATCAAAAAAAGACCATCGAAGGAAGTGAAAAACCATTTGTCGCAAAACAGAAATTAGTTAAAGATAGTACTTGTCGATGCCTGCATCAAGTATATACTCAGAAATGCTTTTTTCGGAGGCTGGCAAAAAATTTGAAGAAAAGCGCTCTCGATTTTTACCTCGAAATGGCGAGAAACTGCGCTTTGTCCATCACTATTTATGCAGAATTTAACGTTGTTGCTGTCTGAATGCATGAAACTGATACTAGATATGCCTTATTTTCTTTCTTTGATTGATCTACCTCTTTCTCTACTGTTTAATATCTTATTGTTTTTAAAACTTTCAAATTGGAAAAATCGGGTTGACTTGCCGGATTTTTTTATAGATCTGGCCGGAACCTGCCATCCACCAAAATGGAAATGCGGCACCGGATTATCCACCCTTACAAAGGATCTTCTATCCCTTCTGTCTCCAGAACATCAAGTCCATAACCATAAACTGGCTTTATTGTTATTTTTGACGAAAGGAAGATTAGGAGGGAAACTATTATCTCGAGATTATCATGTGATATTACAGTAGTTGCTCATTGGCTACTCAGTATTCACAAATCTGTCTTTCGAAAATTATTTTTTTTTGGGATCCGCAAACGACAGAGTTCTATCTTCGTCTTTCAAAGAGGGTCTTTGAAAGTAAACATGTTTAATCTCAATGAATGTCTTTGAAAGATAAAAATATTTGTCTTCGACAAGCGCACTCGACCGATTTCTGTCTTTGAAGGACCAAGGATGAAGACTTTGTATGGTGGACTTTTACTGCCCAAATTGATAAAGCCTGGTTCTCATATGTCGTAAAAAAAGTAAAAACCGGCGACGTGGAGCTGTTACCGACGATCGGAGATTCTTACGATAAATGAGATCACTAAAAAATACATCCCAGAATTTCCCCGACGAGAAATAGTATATTATTCAAGAAAAATTTGGGAAAAGTCGCAAGCAGTTCTATTTTAACTAGGAGTCACGACTATCCTTAGAATTGTTTTGTGGAACCAATAAACAATCATCTTCCGAAAGTCAGCTATTTAAAAGCAACTAATGTTTACTTGATTGGAATTTTCTCTTGGTGTTTACATCAATTCTGGAAACAATTATTGCACTTAAATGTTACAAAACGAGAACAGAGGAGCAAGTCTCAGAAGAGGATCATACTCTCAATACGAATGTAACAAATCGTAACAACAATGATAAATATCGAAATGTAATAAATCAGAGATAATAAACAATTGGATGATTTTCGATGCAGACAGATATCTTGAATACGGCCAATGACCAACTTCCTACATCAGTCGGATAAATTACTAAGATAAAACAAACTTCTTCAAGCCTTAAGCAGAGGAAATGTGGACTGCCAGTTAACATATATAGTAAAGTTTTATTTCCGATAATATTTCTTCTGGCAAATATCATTTATTGGCCTATCACCATGATTTCATGAAAATAAGGTTGGTTTTAACGCATTAAATTATCTCAAAATATATATGTAATAATGTTGCATGTAGTATCAGCGATAAATTCCAACATTCTATTCTATAAAGAGAATATGCCCGAAGCTTTGAGAAATGTTGTCATTCTTATTTAAAATTATAAATTACTTTGGAAGAACATTTCGAAAATGCTGTGTTAAAATACCACTCGTATATTCAACTGCATACCTGTACTAAGGTACAATGTTAAACAAAATTAAAGTAATTAAGTTTGCTTCAGTTGTAATATGTATACAGTTTAAGTGTGTCTGATATTAAATTGCAACAGCAGAAGTCATGTGATGCAGATGAATATCATAATTTAGTTCCACCAGACACAATTTGATTCCTCTTTGACTTTCTGCCAAAATATAAAATGACTGCTCACCGCAGATGAATGAAAGTAAGTTAGGAGGCCTTAACAAGGGAAACGCAGCATTGGTTGAGTTCAACTCGTGTTTCAGCCCTTGTTGAAAATATTCCCAGCTTTGCAGTGCCCATGCCGTTCGGTGCATTCCATTCTCCTTTGCATGACAGTTTACCTCAGTGGAGGAGAGTACTGGATGTTGCTGTTATGTGTTGTGAGTGATTGAAGTGTTTTAATGAAAATGGTGGCAAATGAGGACAAGGAGAGATTTTTATTTAATTTACATTTTTCTGTAAATTAATTAAAAAAACTTTCTCGCAATACACAGATTACAGATCTATCGTTTCTGTTTGAAATAAAAATTTGTTTGCAGGCTAAAGAAGAATATTCGGGTGGTGCAAATATATTCTTGAATTTTGATTCTTGAATAATAATTGCTTTTTGTTGTGTTTTCCTAGCATTTTAAGTGTGCGTCCTGAGTGCTCGTCAAAATGTGAGTCCTGGTCCTTGGTTCTTGTTCTCCGGATGCCCTTAAAAATGCACAAAGAAAGCATTTACATCAAGTACCTCCTAAAAGCAACTCTTTTAAATCTCTTTATTTTTAGCAAAGCACCCTTTGACGGCAAATTTCCAACAACCAAATATCCTATAGCTTTCTCATGCAACCATCATGCTTGCCTCTCATGTTCTGGTATAATTAATGCAACAAACAGATCTTCGTGAACTAGATCTTTCTTGGTAAAATATCATGTCATCTGTTGTTCTTATTGTAGTATATATTGCATACATTGAAGAAAATTAGACTCTATTTAAATCGGGGAAACAAAAAGACCGATCGACATCTATTTCAGTAAACACATGTGCAAATTGCAGAACCCGTTACACCACAGGTTGTAGCAATCGTAGGGTATTTTCTCTATCTTGTTGCTTTTGGCTTCCCATCACCCTTGAATTTTCATTGCGTCCTACCACCCATCCTTGAACAACGGCATTGATTGTGAGAAGCCAAAAAAATGCTAAAACATAAATAAAAAACAAATACATCAATGCCCAAGGGCCATAGATACATGATGGGAGAACAATAGCTCATTGGATGACGATCTCAAATATTTCTGAAAATTGCAATTATCCGGATCACTTTATAAAGGCTATCACACAAACATCCACACATCGTCAAGAGGGTGTCACACTAACCCCATCCCTGCGATTAGAAATGTATAGCGTGCACAACTTAAAAGAAAAATTCGATGCAAAGATGCAAAAGTTCCGTGTTTTAAAGTTTTGTTTTGATATGTTAATTGTATTAAAACGTTCAGCATTACAGCTACAGGACGTAGAAAAGTTGTGTTGCGATAACAAGGCAATGCTTTCAAAAGACCCACTCCTTCTAGCTAAGATTATGAACGATTTTGCTATTTAAAGGAGAATGGATCGACATCCAACTCATGCCTCGACAAAGCACTGTCAATATCATCCGTAAGATCTTTCGGAAGTGATAATAACATACCGCATTTAAGTATAATTACGACATAACAGGTTCTTACTGACTGCCTGACTGCCTGACTGCCTGACTGCCTGACTGCCTGACTGACTGACTGACTGGCTGTAGTGACTGAGTGACTGACAGACTATCTAACTGATGGAGTCATACCAAAGCAACACACCACTGTGTACTCAATTGCTCGTACACAAAAGTAATGACTGACTTAATTCAATTAATTTCGCCCTTGATAAAAGTTTCAATTTCACATGGCGAAGAGTTGATTTGGTTAAACATATCATTCATATTCACAGCAGGCTGAAGACCTTAATTATTAATTCACATGAAAAAGAGATAATTTGGTTAAAAATATCATTTATATCCACAGCAGCCTGAAGGCCATAAATATTAATTCACATGGAAAAGAGTGTATTTGGTTTAAAATATCATTTATATCCACAGCAGGTTGAAGGACTTGCATATTTATTTAACTTGAAGTTGAATAAATTGCGACTAGCAATTCAAATAACATGTTTGTAAAGTAAAGAAAGCATATATGTGTGTCATTGTTGTGTGATTGTGTATATAAAACAAGGTAAACGCCAGTACATGCCATTCAAGTATGCCACATGACTTTAAATAATGATATGTGTATGTTTTTGCATCTTCATATTCCCTTTAAAGGATTAAGAAACGTTCAGATATCTTCAACAGTTGTAAAATTAACCTACCAAAAAACGATGTGATGATTTTACAGCCAAAATGTTTAATGCTAAAGCACAATTTTTGCAAGCATAGCATAATTTATAAGTGTTTTGGTGTTGTTTTGTGAGTGTGGTGATAGCAATTGTATTTTCATAAATCTCCTCTACGAATATGTTTTCACACGTGAGTAGAATCATGAACTTCCTGGCTTGTCTCGCGTGCTGTTTTGACAAGATAATTGGAAACACATTCTGTAACAGTAGGTAAGCAAATTATAGTAATTAATTTTCAGAACTCATTGCTAAATCAAGATATCTTGAAAAAAGTTCTGTTGCAAAGGAGTGCGACCTTTCCATATATGACAGTAAATAGTAATGATATTTTTTTTAATGTCGAGACCAAATGAGAGGCGCCAACCATACGATTAGTCGGAAATTAGTGTACTATATCTACTTGTGTAGTACTTTCAAGTTAATGTCGTTTCTCCTTTTTTCCAGTGTCTTGAAATATCTGTAGAGTAATATCTTTTTCAATTTTAAAATGTTTGCTTTTTGGCAGGCAGGGACCATGAGAAAAAGCTTTCATTTGCTTCTGTTGTCAAAGTAATGAAGTTAAAAGGATTCAATGAAGTACGGTAACCTTCATGCTTACGATGACTATTTCTCGCATGTAAAATATAGAAAAGTATTCTAAATTTGTTTAAAGTTAAGACTGATCTAATACCAGATTTTTATATAGACGTTTTAAATAGCAAAAAAATGTAAACAACTGCAAATGAACCTGTCAATAATACCTATTATTTAGTAAAATTTCATTTATGTAATATTTGATATGCTTTCATCTTCAGATTTATAAATCCTGGAGATGAAATTGGTAAGACACTAAACAAATTGTTTCAAGGCTATGATAACAGAATAAGACCATTTGCAAAAGGTAACAAACGAAATTATAATTATTGATTATATCTTTTTCTAAATCATTTTGGATACAATGACAATGACAATGACAATGACAACGATATAGTTTGATGATTAAAATCTGCCTTAAATATATACATCATTAATCAATCGAATAAGTAAAATGTATTAACAATAATCAATGAAAATTGTATCAATAAAAGTATAATTCCCAAAATATAACTTTTATTTTACAGTTGAACCAGTGACTGTTCGTATCGGCATTGGTATCAGCAAATTCCAGGATATAAAAATAGACGGGGTAAGAAATTATAATTTGACTTCGAAAAGCAGAAACAAATACAACTCTCAGTAACCTTAAATATTAAATATTTTGCTCGCGTTTTCACTTTCCGTTTCTCTAAAATTACCTTTGCTGCTGAATATCACGTGCAGACGTCGGCAAACTCAGAAAATCGATGATTTCCTTCCTGCAAGTGTTTCGAAAGGAGAGACAAAAGAGTTGTATTATTTAATACGCATTTGATAAACTATATTGCAAAGTTTACAAAATTGTGGCTCTAGCTAGAAAAGATCAGGGAAAGAGAAACGTTTGAAAAAACAAGCCGAGGAAAATGTAACAAAGATAATTTAACAAA
>JAYJMH010042320.1:0-14880 GCA_036873815.1 Phacellophora camtschatica | reverse complement strand
TAAGGGGGCTATTTAAAAAAGAAATGTACTAAACGCTAAAAGTAAATCAACGGAGATAAAAGCAGCAAAAAGGATTGGGCAATCTGAAAATACAATCAACAATCAAATTTTACAAAATGAATGGGCTTAATTGTCAATGTAAATATTTTCAAAGAAAAAACTGGCCTGCGTGCAGACTTTACTATTCACTGCGAAGGAGATCCAAGGAGATTACAAGATCCCGTTTGGATCTCCTTCGCAGTGAATAGCAAAGTCTGCACGTAGGCTAAGAAAAAACCCGCTGCGTTGTATTAACACAACAGCAGTTTATTGTCAGAGTAGAGCCCTTCGTTTTCGTCGATTTACTTCAAAACATGTTACATCAGCGAAAAAGCAATTCTTAGATGAGACAATCAACTCTAGCCGAGGCTTTAGGGTGCACCTTAATTATGAAACAAAGACAGAAAAACCAAACAAAACAAGCTAGCAAACAAACAAACAAATAAACAAACAGACAAGGGATCAATTAACACTAATTGTATGGAAATTATGGCTCTTGTTTTGATAAAGAAAACATATAAAAGATGCTGTCTACGTATAAAACAAAAGTAGAATTATCGAACAAACATAAAAAAAGCAAGCAATCAATTAGCAATATCTGTAAGAAATTTTTGGCTCTTTTTACATATAGAGAACACACAAAAGATGGTTGTTTTGCTATCTAAGTATAAAACAAAAGTATAATAATCGAACAAACAAACAAACAAACGAACAGACAAACAGGCGAACATACAAACAAACAAACAAACTAACTAACAAGCAAGCAATCAATTTACAGTACCTGTAAGAAATTTACGGGTTTTTCTTATGTAGAGAATATACCAGAGATGGTTGTTTTGCCATCTAAGTATAAAACAACAGTATAATAATCAAACGAACAAACAAACGAACATACAAACAGACGAACATACGAACAAACAAACAAACAAATAAACAAGCAACAAATTAGCAATATGTGTATGAAAATTACAGCTGTAGTTTCAATGTAAAACAAACAAAAGATGGTTGTTTTGCCATCTAAGTATAAAACAAAAGTAAAATAAATGAACAAACAAAGAAAAAATAATCGAACAAAGGAACAAACAAACAACGAAGCAATATGTATATGAAAATTAAGGCTGTAGGATTGATGTACGACATACAAATGATGATTCTTTTGCTAAGAAAAGAAAATCACTGCTGTAGTTTTGATGTAGATCTCTGTGGAAGTCCACATGTCAGGTTACTGGGGCTGGAATATTGTTTTCCTAATTTTACTATAAATTTTCGATTTTGGAGGCAAGGTTTCAACCACAGGATGGCTGCGTCACTAAAACCAAGATTAGGCATTTTTTAATGCAACTGTGATAATTGAAAGTGTTATGAGGTAGGCTAGAAAATGTAAAAGTCTTTTTGAAGGTCGATCAATTCATACCTGTTAGCATACCGTTTTCAAACTCTTGAAAAATCTTATCACTTAGATATCATATACATGTATCTGTTGAATGATGTGCATGAAATCCAGATTGATATTCATATGAAATTTTATTTCCGTCTGGGTATTCTTTTACTTGTTTATGGATGATTTTCTCAATGATTTTTTAAAGAAGAGAAATCAGCTGATAGTTTTTTGGTTTGTTTCTTTTCAATCCCTTCTTGAAGAGGGGTTTCTATTTTGCTTGTTTGCTAGCATAAGGGAATACAGATAACCAAATTGATAAATTGATACTTCAGTTATAGGTCCTGCTAAATAAATTGCACTATCTTTTAGAGATTTTTGAGGTGTTTATTTCTTATAAAAATTCTTGGACATTTCCAACGGAGGTGGGAACTAAGTAATAAGAAAGACTTAAAGGTAAGTTTAAGATGTTCGTAATAGCTATTTACGTTTTCCAGCCATAGGTCTGAAGCTAGATTAGAAAAAAGTACTTAAGGACCTCTGCATTGGTTTTGTCGTCAACAGGTCTCCTTTGTTCAGGCAAATTTTTGTTTTCATAAATTTTTCAACAACAAAATCTTTTTTATTCCTTCCTTATTAACTAATGGACTTCACTATGTGCTTTTTTGGGTTTTTCGTAGTCATAGTGATTTCTGTACTGTTTGAATTTTTCAAAATATTTATCCCTGAATCTTATCTTTTCAAGTACGCCTTCATCCATCCACTCTTGTGTGTCCTTTTTACCAGGATCTTTTTCATTGGGGCAACTTGGTTACCAATTCAACGAAGTAAGAATAACCAGAATTCATGTCTAGAATTTGGAAATTTAATTTAACTTGATTTGTCGAGAAAGAGTTGCTTACTATGGTTTATTAGTGAGCAGATTTTTATGAAAGTATGCTGATCGATTATGCTTCGGTTGATTCGAGTGATTCGAGTGATGCGAGTGGCTAACTGTATTATTTATTTTAAACCATGGAGGGAGCATAAATTCTTTGTACTGTTTGGTTCCATTTGATCCATCATTACTCATTAAATTGCCATTTTAACCTCCAAGGATATATTCCTCTCAATTGTCAAAGCTATTTGTTTGTGATATGTCTGATGTGAGTGTATCAACCCTTCGGTGAGAAAAATTAGACAAACTGTTTCTGTCACATCTTTCATTTTCCTAATTATGTATTTCATTATCTAGTAATGTTTTGTCTAGTTTTGTTTCTGGTAAACCAATAATCACAACCTTCGATTTATGTGCTATTAGACGGAGTTTATCAATTTTTGATAAAAGGCTGTTGATGTTTAGATGAGGGAAGTGCAGACCTATTTCGTTCTTTTATTGAAAGGTTTATGGGTCTGTTGGGTCGTTCAAGTTGGGTCGTTCAAGATGCTCGTCCTTGAAATGTTCATTTGCTCATTTAAGGATTCAGAAAAAGAAGCATTTTGAAAGGGGAACTGTTCCCAAAGTTTTCATCTGATCAATTTCTGCATGACAATTTGGAGTCAAAATCTCCGTTTTTGATGTATTTATCAAAATCAAGATGCGAGATTTTAGCGCATTTTTGGTGCACACAACAACCGCATCGTTTGCAGGGTAGTCCTTTCCTCCGCAGCGTCCTTTCCTTACTGATTAATGGCACGGGAACAGGAGGCCCAGTTCGGACCAGGATGAAGGTGAATATCACCTGAGAGCAGTGCTATAATTCTAAAGAATTGCTCGTTGTTTTTGTATTTTAAATCTAGCAGTACACTAAGTTCCTTTATACATTGATCTTTGAAGAGTGAGAAAAATTCACTTATAAATAGTTCTTGGTTTTGTTGAATTGCTAAGAAATGATAGGGGTTGCATTTTTCCATATCATTGTAAGTAAGGACAATGAAAGAAGTCCACATCAGACATGATATGACACAATTCTTTCTTTTTTCTAAAACTTCGTCGTGGATTTTTGTTTTAAGTTGATAATTCACAAAACATTCTCCAGAGAACAAATTGCCAAGGATAGTATAGAATAGATACTATAGATAATAGATAGTATAGATAGTACAGAAGATGGAAATAGTTAGCAGGATAAATTAGCTTTACATTGTGGGAAACTTGAGATGATGTTTTTTATGAAAATAGCTTTGACCGTTGTTAGATTAAATAAAACGTCTTTTTTCTGGGAGAAAGCAATGACGACAGTGCCATTAACTATCTTGTTGATATGAATGTCTTGCTGGATGTAGCTGTGAATTTAGTTTACATCTGATTGAGAAACGTCTTTTGAGAAACTAGCCTATGATTAAACGGCTGATTGGGATGAATGGCAGCACTGTGATTAATCCGATAAGTGAAACTGGGGGACTATTTTTTTATATATTTGTTTTGCTTGAGTAAGCAGTTTTTTTTTTTTAGCAAAAAGCTGTCCAGCAGAGATATTTTCGATCCCTTCCATAATTAAAGAACTAGAAGAGATCATCAATCTCCGTGACATGTCTTAATATTCTCCATTTCCAAAATTCAAGCAGAAATTTTAGCCAAAAGTAAATAAAATTGAGCCAGTTGTAAAAACCAAAGCTGAGTGAGAAATATGGGTTATGAAAAAACGGCTATATTTTTTTAGTTCAACACACAGTTTATTGTTGTTTTGTTTCCTTACAATCAACCAAAAACAAAATAACAGAACCCAAAACAATTAAACAACCGATTAGCAATATATGTAAGAAAATCCCGGCTGTTGTTTTGAATGGACAACATACAAATGATGATTGTTTGTTTTCTAAGTATAAAACAAAATCAGAATTGTTGAACAATCAAACTAATTATCTAGTAAACAAACAAACAAACTATGTTGCTGAAAGTCAATATAAACCATATCAAAACTATTTTTTACAATGTCGCTTCACCCATGGACAATCAAACTATTGTCGTTACACTCAACAGCTCTTTCATTCATAATATATGTCAATGAAAGATGATAAAGCTATCAAGGATAACAGGAGAACATTAAATATAAAATGAATCGACAGCAATACTTTCTCATGAATCAAAGCAGATTTGCGTACCTTCGTCAAATGATCTGTTTGCATATTTCTGCTTTGGCGATGACGTCTTCGTTTCGATTGCTGTAGTTCCCAATAACCAGCACTTGACACGCTTTCGTCCAGCGGAAAATTGGCCCTTATCCGAACAGAAATTAGCGTCAGATAAATCGAACAGAGTACCCTGCATGTTTGCTGCAATCTCTGTGAAACTTTTTAAAGTTGAATTAAGGTAACTGCCAAAAAGATTGGTCGTTGTCCTCAATCAGCTTTGACCACAGTAGCCATTTGCTTTAAAGTACCTGTTTCTTAATCATATGCCATATCTCGAGTAAAATTTGTCCAGTTTTCGACGTTGCCGCTGGAGACGAAGATCGTCACAAATTCATTAAAAAACATCTGCGAAATATCCCTTGATTTGCTGTGAAATATTCTGGCGAAAATAGTAATGTAGCCCTTGTTAGCCTTTATCAACATCTGCTCCCCAGAGATTATTCTGGAGTGGTTGGAATTTTCAAGTGTAGGAAAAAATTCTATGGTTATGCAGATCCAAATATCTGAATTTGCAAACATTTTGGCTTTCAAGATTTCAAAGTTAATACAACAAAAATCATAGCAAGTGAAGTTTAATCAACAATGGACATATCTTAAATTCTCCTATATCAAGAAAACTAAAATATTCCAATTTTTTGTCATTTTTGTTAGTGTTTGTGTTTTAAAGTCTGATTTTTATGACATTCTTAGCGCTGCTTCTTCCAATTTTCAGTTTAATTCTGTCCAGTGGCGTAGATTAAAGTCCGATTTTAATACTGATTTTAGATTGACAGGAGCGACGCAAAAAAACGATAGATTTAACAAAATGTTATGGCTAATATTTCGCCATGGCAAATTTACAAAGATTTGTATGGTACGTGAAGATATGTGATTGGTGGATATTAATAGAAGTGATGATGATTGTGATGATGATATGAATATGTGAACGGTGAGGATAGTGATTTGTGATGATTCCGACAAAAACAATGATGATAATTACGAAAAAGATGACAATAATAATGATAATAACAATCTGGTTGGGAGACAAGAACCAGAGTATTGAACAAAAATACCTACATATAAGTGGTATGAAGTTGTAATGATGATATTAATATGTGAACGGTGATGATAGTGATTTGTGATGATTCTGACAATAATAATGATGATAATGATGAAAAAGATGACAATAATAATGATAATAACGATCTTGTTGGGAGACAAAAACCAGAGAATTAAACCAAAAATACCCATGTCCTTACCCCCACTACCACAGATTAGAGTTGACGATTATCGAGGCTTCCCCAGTGTCCCCTTTAGCAACCTCACTGCTAAATAGGATAAGCAGATTGATGTTATGCGCATCAATATCAATATATGTTCTCATTGATGTTTTCAGCAGATTGCTTGCACTGACCAGGAATTCTACCAATATCCCAAGAATGAGAATTGGCAGCCACAACTCTTACCAGAGCAGACCAAAGTTGGGTAAAGTTATTTGTCTCTTTGCAACATTTTCAACCGATGAGACAACTTGAAGTTTTTCAGATTTTATGTATATGCTGTCCGGACAACATCTTAGAACTCAATTGGTAAATCGGCCATGTGTCCAGATTGCATCAACATCAATCCAGACTGTTTCGTGTGGCAATAGTGGAAGATTGTTACGTGTGGCAATAGTCAGCAAATATAAATTAAATTCTTTGTAGATAGCTGATATTGCCAAGATAATGATGTCGGGCATAAATAACCCTTCATCACTAGTATTTCAAGCTAAAATACCTATGAAGACAAAAATTAGTTGTTAAGTCCATTAGGGAAGAAAGAACCAAGTTTAAATATTAATCGTTTGTCCAATGTTTTACTTTGCTTGGCGTTGGCGCTGTAACTAAACAAAGTCGGCGCTGTAACTAAACAAAGGACTGACATGACATCCTTTGAATGATCAGAAAGGATAAGGTGTCTTAAAAGCATTACTGTCTGAATTATCAGCTCGTTCATCATTTTCATATGTCTTATGTTCAACTTTTCTCAGATGTTCACCGAACTGATTATTAAGTTGACGACAAGTCTCTCCGATATCTTAATGAGCCACATCTTGTGCATTTAATACAGTATATGAAGAAAGATGACGAACACGTGAAAGTTTGCTTGACGTTCAATTTTGATCGGCTGGTAGAGATGGTGGTATCTGCATTGACGTAATGGCATGTACGGCAGTTGGAACGATCACATGCAGCTATTTCCACAGTACTATTTCCTTTGGGTAGGCGGGACTTCACCAGGATTTGTCGGAGATTGGTATTTCGTCGAAAGGCCATAAGAGCTGGTGCATTACGTTTCAGGGTCACCTTGAAGAATTTGGAAGTTGCTGTAAATTATTTTTTAACAGGCATATTGAGAGGATGGTATGTTAGTGTAAAAGGAATTCGATCATTATTTTCACCCTTTTAGCGAGCCACGAGTGATCATTATTTGCTTGCTTTCTTGAAAGATTGGAGATTTTTTGTACAGAATTCATAATGTTTGAGGGATAGCCATTGTTTTTAGAGAAAGTGCATATTTCCTTAGCTTTGTCGTTGAAATCGAGGTCATCTGAACAGAGTCGGCGCAGGCGGAGAAGCTATGAATATGGTATGGAATTCTTTGTTTCATCAGGATGTGAAGACTTGTAATTCAAAAAGCTGCGAAAGTCAGTTTCCTTGTAATAGACTGATGTAGAGAGACCGTCATTAGTTATAGTCAACTGGATATAAACATAAATGCTGGTGGAATTTTATTACGCTTTTTATGCTTGTTGTTTTAGTTTATATCTGTTAATGTTTTAAATTTCTGCACTATTCTTCGTCTTGTAATCTTTATGAGTATTTTTGGCATTCAGACATGTGCTCTGTTAATCCTTCATGTTCATGAAATTTTCGGAACATTATGGTATCACTGTTTTCTCTTAATCCGAGAGGGGATTGCTTATTTAAATGGATATTTGTTCCTCAGTACTTTTATTACATTTTGAGTCTAGCTTTTTGAGTGGAACCTTTTTGGCTTTCTGTTACCATTGTGTAGATCTTATCCATGCCGTGTTTTGTCCACGCGGTCATCGCATCGCAAGGAAATGGCCAGATATTTTGCACCAGTTTTTCTCTGTTTGCGTCAACGACTGCTTCGCATTTAAACATGAATGCACTGCACAATTTTTCTGCTACTATTTTGCAAGACCAGGTGTATGGAAAGAGAGTTTTTTGCATTACCGCACACATGACACATAGATTTCCCCATAGATCATAACACATAAGCTTGTTAGGAAATTTTTCATTTGCATTAAAACTAAACCTTCCAACGAGTGTCTTGGCCTTCTCTCCTTTCAGCTCATTTGAGTAGAATGCCTCACTGTGATATGTAGTGTAGTATACCTATCATTCTCAATACTTAGCAGTTTATTTTCAACACGAGACTATGAGCGGTGATGTACCTATATTTGTTAGATAACTGACTTGCCGTCTGTTGTCTTTTTCTCGTTGTTTTCTTCTAAGACAGCTTGCTTTTAGACCGCCATTCTGCAACTGTGTCAGTCCAGAGATAAAGCTGCAAAATGGCGAACTAGAAGCAAGGTGCTATGAGAAAAAACAGCGTGAGGAAAGGAAACAGGGTACTTCAGATATCCAGCAAATAAGTGCATTACCACGAATGATACAGCTTGGCATTCTCAACATTTTGGAAACAATTTTCATATCCCATTAGGTGCTGCCAATGCTTGAATATATCGTTACCACGAGAAGCTTTTTCTGATTACTTTGGTCAAAATACAGAAAGTTGACCAATGCACGTATTTTATTTTATAAGAAACTGGATTACAAGAACCCAGTACTCGGCTCCTCAAGAAATTTGTATTATTAGTGGCATATTTAGCCTATAAACACATCATATAAAAAGGACATATGATGTCCTGTCGTAAATATAAGATTTCTTTTAGAAAAAAGTGCCATTTTAAGAAACTGCTAAGAAGCTTTCAGTGCTCAATGGAAATTTCTAGGAGACTTTCAGTACTGGACCAAATTCTTAGTTTCTTATACAAAAAATACCTGTAATTGTTGTCTTGTTTGTGACGTAAGTATCCTTCTTTGTCAAATGTTTTGTCTCAGGCCCTGTCTCCATTACTCTATTTTCGTACGAAAACAGAGCAGAATTGATCAGATTTTGATTTTGCGTTCCCATTAAAAAGATTGAAAAGGGATTAATTTGAGATCGAAGCTGGATTGAATTGAAATCGCTGTTCAAAGTGAAGTGATTTGAAAACGGAGCTATTCAAAAACGCATCGTTTTAATGTAAACACCCAAAACAGAGTTATTTGAAAATGCTGCAACAACAACTACCCACTATTGGCACCGATTACGATGCAAACACATTTCGCGAACAAAAAGGAAAAAGGAGAAATTAAAAAGGCTGTTTTCGCTCGTTTTCGTGATGCTAAAAATGGAATGGGGGAAACGGTAGTTCCTTTTGAATACGGAGTGATTTGAAAAAGGGAGGAAAACTGAGTAATATAAACAAGGCCTCGACGAAAGCAGCTGACGCTGATTTGAGGAGTGCATGAAGGGGATTAGGTATCATTTCACTTCATCAACAACTTTGGCCACAGATGGCGGAGAATTATTAATTAAAAGAAGAATTTAGTTTGCTTATTGATCATTCATTTGTTCGACTCAATCTAAAAATCAAATGACCGATAAATACGTTTCAGAAAGTCGTGAAAACTAAAGCGAATCAAATATTTTTGCGCTTGCAGTTTACACGAGCGTTTTGAATTTGCGTGTTCACCTGTTTACACAAAAACGATCAAAAAAGACTGAAACTGAACACTTTGCTGAGCAGTGACGGATCTAGAGCTCGTCCACACACAAAAGGTCTATTGACCTGTCAAGGCCTCCAAAAAACACTGATATCTGTAATGAGAAAAGCCTACTTGAATTACTTATATGCACAGTAACTTGGTAGTATTATCAAAAGTCAATCTCTGCCCTGTACGCATGTTGAAATACAAAAATTCTTTGCTTTTTGCCTAGTTTTCCGCTGAGATGATACTCCCCAATATATTCATTATTTATCAAAGCTCAAAGTCCTCTCTCGACATTTTTCAGGTCTGGATGAAGATGCTAATTTCAACATTTGAAATATTTTGCTCTGTTTTACTCCCATTCAGAGTTTCACGTAGCAATGAGTGGATAATTTCAAACATTTGATGACAATTAGAACAATCGACACAAATAATTTTACGAAAACTTTAAAAACCGAGCATGCAATTTACTTTGTTTCAGCAATCTTAAACGGTTCAGTTCCCGCACAAACAATGCCACGAGGTGTATATGTCATTTAAATTGATTAGGAGGAAAACAGATATGATCAACAAGCAAATAGCAAACAATGTTTAACATCAACACCTGCAAGATTGTGTTTAACGTCAACACCTGCAAGAAATATCCGGGAAACACCTGGACAATGACATGCTTTGTATCTACAAGTGGTGTCGCTGTTGACCTTAAGGTAAGAATTTAAGGTAAAAGCAACGAAAAGCTGATATCGATAAAAGAAGACTCTGCAAGACAGAGCCCTTTACGAGCACGTACGATGTTGTTTTAATTAAAATTCCATAAAATTAATTCCTCTTACCTAGCCAAGATGGATATTTTTAGTGAGATCCCAATAACGATTTTTCCTTGTTAAATTCTTCCTTGTTAATTTTTTCCTCGCTAGTCAAGATTAGCTTTCCTTAAAAAAAAGATTTTCTATTTTTGCTTAGCTTATTAATTAACTGAAACTTCTTCCTGACAACTAAAAACTGCTGATATATTTGGTACTTAAGCATGCAAAAAATTGGCCATAAAATGCAGCAAGTCACCATTTTAACACAGTTTAAAAATAACAGTTTACACAAAACCAGCTTACAAAACATTATCTGCCCGAAATTTATGATATAATTTATCTTGTGTACAAGTTTGGCAAGAGAGAAACTATCTTTTCGATCTTTTAGAGCTATCCCTGCCATTCCAGTTTAGGAGCGTGTGTTTTTAAATTTATTTTTATATATTCATTTCTTACTAATTTTTTACTTTACGATTTTACTTGTGTAAACTTTTGTCCTTTTATTAAATTTTGAATTGTAAATTTTTAATTATGTGGCAAAAAAAATTTACTTACTTACAGCAATGAAGCCGTAGCTGTTCTGAATTTCGAGAGAACCATGGGAAATCGTCTTCTTCCAGTAAAAAAAATGGCTAAGTCCTTTGGGAACACCATCCAAGCAAACAGAAAACAGCTGGGTCTATAGTTGACACAGTAATTATCATTGGGAAACGGAATCCGACATGCCGAGGATGCTAACAGGAAAATTTCCAAAGCGCAAGAACGAACAATGATCGTATAGCGACAAAAACACGCTTGAATAGAAATCGGTATATTTAAAGACGATCAGAAGAAACTGATCAACATTTGTGACACCCAAAGGCAACATCTATCAATTGCACATCCCATTAACTTACATCTGCGTTGAAAACTACTGCGCAATCTTGCAAATTCATGACATGTTGTCCACGGTAAAGGCAATCAACAATTTCTTTGAAAATTCCTCCAAAAGAATGCGGATGTTGATATAAGAAAACTGAAGGATTTGGAGAAATTTACAAAATGACTGCGGATGTTCTGATCATGAGTATACAGAACAATGATGGCCAGTAAATTGGCCATCAAAAATGAAATCATCAATCAAGAGGCGCACATAGAAAACAAGTAACTGCTAATTGCGTAGCAAAGACTGGCCTCCTAATAATCGGCAAAGATTGGCCTCCTGATTCTACTAAATATGTCGAAAAAATGTGCGGTGCACAGTGGTAAGAACGTGGGTATCTTTTGTTTGATTCGCTGATTTAACAAAATCAATCGCTCCAAACTCGTTGCCGCGTTTTATCAAAACTGTCGAGCCAAATTAAGTTCCACGTCTCTCTTCCTATGTACTTTATTGGGAAATTAGGTTCGGCACATGAGAAGAAGGACGTTTAGCTGGAAGTCACGAGTTTGCCTTAAAGTTCCACAAAATCAATCGCTCCAAACTCGTTGCCACATTTTATCAAAACTGTCGAGCCAAATTAAGTTCCACGTCGCTCTTTCTATATACTTTATTGGGAAATTAGGTTCGGCACACAAGAATAAGGACGTTTAGCTAGATGTCACGAGTTTGCCTCAAAGTTCGACAAAATCAATTGCTACAAACTCGCTGCCACGCCAAAGCAAAACTGTCCAGCCCAATTAGGTTAAAGGTCGCTCTTCTTGTGTGCTTTGTAGTGCCGACAGAAGCTGATGCAGATTGGGGACTTATTGAACCTATAGCGAACAGAGGCTTAAATAATCAATCGTTTTAAATAACCACTGTCCTTGAAATTGTTAGGGGGAACTATAATTCCCAGACTCCGGGTTTAGACGGCACTGTTCTGCTGACAAACTAGGTTCGACACACGAGAAGCGCTACATTAACCCGGAAATCTATGCTGTTTTAGTAATCTCGATTGCCACTCAATACAAAAATCCAAACAATAGGCAATTTACTTACATGAAGCTAAATCTACACATTCATAAAAACATGAGAATCAAAAAACGCAAACATGCTCCCTTAAACTGTCACGCGTGTTACCATCTCTTTGGGACACCCGGTGCAATGACGATAAGTAGTAAATCTTTTATAGATGGAGATCTTTTGAATTTCAGCTACCAGTTTGTTAAAGTTTATTTTGACGATCATCAATGAATTTGCACCAATGAATGTGATGCAATGTGGTACATGTGATAAGTATACTGTGATGTGATTGGATAATTTCAAAATACGTTTTAAAACCTGTTAATTCGTTTATAAATTGAAATTAGCTTATCATTTTGGAGTTTTCATTATCATGTGGTAAAAATATTGTGATGTAATTGGCTCTTCAAAAATCGATATCATTTAAATAATAGATAGACTCATTTTACGTTTTTGCCAAGGGCCTTCAAAGTAGGGCTAGCTTGTGAACAATGGTAGGGCACTGTGATCGTGAAAGGGACTATTTAAGACCTGCGTTGTCTTCAAATGCATGATTTATTTTATAAAGAACACTTTGATGAACATGTTTAAAATTCGCAAAATTCATGAAAAGCAACCGTAATATTGATCTAAACCTGATGACATTATTACTGGCGTTCGGTCGTGTTCAATCTCGTTCAATTAAACAATGAATTCCAAAACCTGACATGCCTCGAACCACATGTAAACAAAGAGCTCACTTTACGGATTGCCTGAAGGCAAATCAATTGTCATTCTATTTAAGTACAAGTACTAAACGATTGCACTTTAAAGGACACACTTTCGTTACCAATTTTAGTGTTGAATTAAATTACATTGTTTTGCTTCAATTTCCTTTGTTGTCAAAACAATCTTTGTTCCGTTGATTGGTTGTTCAACAATTGGATTGTTCTTGCACCAGAGTTTTTCAAAAATGTTTTTGTTGGTTCGAATAAAATAATCCAGGTTAAATTTTATCCAGTTTTCTTTATTTATTTGGGACCTGCTGCCCACAAACCCATTGAATGTTGAATTGTGGAGAGCCTACAATCAATGTTTTAAACAGTAAAGGAACAAATGCCCGCTAAACTGCAATTTAGCCTACAAAACATCCAAGCAACAATTTAAGCAACAACACCTAATATTTATAAACAGAATGAACATCTAAGCAACAACATTTGACTATTGATAAAATATTTCATAAGTTAAGCAGTAAAGATGCTTGGGAACAATAAAAGTTAAAATCAGTTAAAAATCCATGCGAATTTTCGGTTTGAGAATGTCAGATCCAAAATGTTGAAACAACGTTATCCTCGAAAACAACAAATTAGCAAATCTTGAGCAAAATAACAAATAATATTTTGTGTTTCTGGATCGTTGCAGGCTGAAATAGATAGTTTTCACGAAAAATATTCATCAAATTGGTCGCTATTTAATTCATATTGCATGATAATTCAACAATATTTGCACAAAAGGTTTTTCAAATTAAATTAAAAAACAGTGAAACATGTACACCGGTCATGGCTTTTTGTTAATCTAAATAAAGCTAAAGAAAAGAGTGGGCACTGAATATTGCCAAACATTATCTACAAAAAGCTGAGGTCTTATGTTTGCCAACTGTTGCATGTTGATAATGCGATAGTATTTTACAGGAAACACGAAGCAAATACTAACGCATTTAAATTTTTAGTTTGCCAAAACTGAATATCACTGCATAGATAAATAAAAAATCTATGTAAAGATAAATAAAAAATAAAAAAATAATAAATGCAATGATAATGAAAGTAAACTCACGTTTTCTCCTCGGCTTTGCTGTAAGCATGCTTTCAGCACCAGATGAAAAGTTAGACTCAATTTAGTTGCTTGATCCTAACCATAAAATCACATTCCTCTAAGCAAGCATTACAGAAACCATGCCCAGCACATGTTCCAACTACGCTAATTTTGTTTTCACAATGAAACAATGCTTATATGTTCATAAACATAAATCTCTTTGTTATATATCAGTAGCTCCTTTCCCAGAAAGTTCAACTGTATAACGCGCAGACTGAGCATGCAAAATGCACCTGCGGATGGGAAATAAACAGACAATTTTTTTGAATTTGAAAGTTTTGGATGAGCCACATAAGACCGTTTGTCGCTTGATATATCACACTTGTCTTTTGTTTACTCATAATAGAAATGGAAAATCAAAGCCAGGATTTTCCAACAACAACAAATAAGCATAAAACATTGAAGAATTAGATTAGCGTAATTTTGTTCAAATTCGATTTTGCAATCAATTTTCAAAATTTACTTTTCAGAAACCATAGGAAAACACCAAATCAATTCTTTGCAATGCAACATCGTAGTATTACGAAATTATTTTCGGTGAGTGTTGCTTTTTTATACAAATTATTTAAAATACAAACTACTTAAAATACAAACAGAAGTGATACTAAACACGAACGCTCTCTATATATTGTTGAAGCAAAGCAGAGGAAACTGGTAACGACGTCAATTAGGATAAAATTACAGAATAATTACATGTGCACAAATGATGACAATTTAAGAACATTCCGAGCCTCAAATTCTTAGAAATTTAAGAACATCGAGCTTCGGCAAAAATTATCTGGTTCCTATATAGAAAAAGAGGCGGGTTCCTTTCACTCGTTTGGTAATTCCAGAAAGCATTGTTTTGTTATAATTTAGAAGAGCATACGATTTATTGTGCATAACAAAAATTTCGAATAAGAATATTATTTTTGTAACATTTAATTATAAATATTAACGATAATAATGAGCGACGTTTCGATG
>JAYJMH010042319.1:0-38416 GCA_036873815.1 Phacellophora camtschatica | reverse complement strand
TGTTTCTCATCAATAACAACGATATTTTACATTGTTTTACTGTGTGCGCGTTAAAAATTAATGCTAATTTACGTTACAAAATCTACAAACTCAGATTCTGTACTTTACAACTGTCCATTTATTGTGCAAAGTGTTTCTCATCAATAACAAGTATGCTTTAGACTTTTACTGCGTGTGCATTGGAAATTAGGGTTAAGATACGTTGCAATAGCTACAAGCTCAAAGATTCTGTTGTTTAGACCTGCCCATTTACTGTGCAAAAGGTTTTACATCAATTGCAAATATTTTTGTACTGTTTTATTTCTTGAGCGTTGGAAATAAAGGTCAATTTACGTTTCAAAAACTACAAACTCATAGATTCTGTAGTTTACACCTGTTCATTTACTGTGCAAAGTGTTTTTCGTCAATAAAAAGTATTTTTTACACATTTACTGCGTGTGCATTTGAAATTAGGGTTAATTTACGTTGCAAAAGCTACAATCTCATAGATTCTGTAGTTTAAACCTGCCCATTTGCTGTTGAAAGTGTTTCTCATCAATAACAAAGATGTTTTACCTTGTTTTACTGTGTGCGCGTTAAAACTTAATGCTAATCTGCGTTACAAAAGCTACAAACTCATAGATTCTGTAGTTTAAACCTGTTCATTTACTGTGCAAAATGTTTCTCATCAATATCAATGATGTTTTACATTGTTTTACTGCCTGCGCTTTGGAAATTAATGTTAATTTACATTTCAAAAACTACAAGCTCAGATTCCGTAGTTTACACCTGTCCATTTACTGTGAAAATGTTTCTCATCAATATCAATGATGTTTTACATTGTTTTACTGCCTGCGCGTTAAAAATTAATGCCAAATTACATTACAAATGCTACAAACTCATAGATTATGTAGTTTACACCTGTTCATTTACTGTGCAAAGTGTTTCTCATCAATAACAACGATATTTTACATTGTTTTACTGTGTGTGCGTTAAAAATTAAAGCTAATTTACGTTACAAAAGCTACAAACTCATAAATTCTGTAGTTTACACCTGTTCATTTACTGTGCAAATTGTTTCTCATCAATTACAAGGATTTTTGTACTGTTTTACTGCTTGCGCGTTCGAAATGAACGTTAATTTACGCTTCAAAATCTACAAACTCATAGATTCTGTAGTTTACACCTGTTCATTTACTGCGCAAAGTGTTTTTCATCAATTACAAGGATTTTTATACTGTTTTACTGCTTGCGCATAGGAAGTTAATGTTAATTTATGTTTCAAAAACTACAAACTCATAGATTCTGTCGTTTCCACCTGTTAATTTACTATGCAAAGTGTTTCTCAACAATATCAACGATGTTTTACATTGTTTTACAGTGTTTGCGTTACAAATTAATGCTAATTTACGTTACAACAGCGACAAACTCATAGATTCCGTCGTTTACACCTGTTCATTTACTGTGCAAAGTGTTTCTCATCAATAACAAGGATTTTTGTTCTGTTTTACTTCTTGCGCGTTGGAAATCAAGGTCAATTTACGTTGCAATAGCTACAAACTCATAAATTCTGTAACTTAGACCTGCCCATTTACTGTTGAAAATGTTTCTCATCAATACCAAAGATGTTTCTCATTGTTTTAATGCGTGAGGGTTGGAAACAAAGGAATATTCACAATAGAAAAGTTACAAACTCATAGATTCTGTAGTTTAAACATGTCCATTTACTGTGCACAGTGTTTCTCATCAATTACAAGGATTTTTGTACTGTTTTTTACTGCTTGGGCGTTGGAAATGAACGTGAATTTACGTTTCAAAATCTACAAACACATAGATTCTGTAGTTTACACCTATTCATTCACTGTGCAAAATGTTTCTCATCCATTACAAGGATTTTTGTACTGTTTTACTGCTTGCGCGTTCGAAATGAACGTTAATTTACGTTTCAAAATCTACAAACTCATAGATTCTGTAGTTTACATCTGTTCATTTACTGTGCACAGTGTTTGTCATCAATAAAATGTATATTTTACACATTTACTGCGTGTGCATTTGAAATTAGGGTTAATTTACGTTGCAAAAGCTACAATCTCATAGATTCCATAGTTTAGACCTGCCCATTTACTGTTGAAAGTGTTTCTCATCAATAAGAAAGATGTTTTAAATTGTTTTACTGCGTGCGCGTTAGATACTAAGTCTAATTTATGCTACAAAAGCTACAAACTCATAGATTCTGTAGTTTACGCCTGTTCATTTACTGTGCCAAGTGTTTCTAATCAATAACAACGATGTTTTCCACTGTTTTTAACTGGGTTCGCATTGGAAATTGAGGCTAATTTATGTTCCAAATGTACAAGCTCATAGATTAAGTAGCTTAAACATGTCCCCTTACTGTTCAAAGTGTTTATCGTCAATAACAATGATGTTTGTACTGTTTTACTGCTTGCGCGTTAGATACTAAGGCTAATTCACGTTCCAAAGGTACAATCTCATAGATTCTGTAGTTTACACCTGTTCATTTACTGTGAAAAGTGTTTCTTATCAATATCAGCTATGTTTTACATTATTTTACTGCGTACGCGTTAGATAGTAAAGGTAATTTACGTTACAAAAGCTACAAACTCATAGATTCTGTAGTTTACACCTGTTCATTAACTGTGCAAAGTTTTTCTCATCAATAAGAAAGATGTTTTACATTGTTTTACTGCGTAGGCGTTAGATTTTCGATTTCGAATTTCTATCCGCCCTCGAAGGTTTCTTTCTCGATATAATCATGACTTAATACTGTCCTGCTATCTCCAATCAGCGGTGTCACCAGCCCTAAAAACTGGGGTGGAAAATTAATGACGGGGGTCTGAAAAATTTTGTATAACTACGCCCTTAGACTCTCGGAAAAGGCTGGAAACGGCCTCTTTGGCATTTTAATATGCCATGAAGTTTTTTCAAAATCAATGATCTCAAGCAGTATTTTAACAACTTTCTGTTGTCTAAGCATTTAAAAACCGAATAAACAGAAAGTAAGTTTTATCATGGCGCACATATATCTAAGACGGGTGGAAAAATAACGCGAAACTTGCTAAAAATTAATAAAGAAATTATTCCAAAAGAAATTTTTCCTTCCCCTACATTTTTTCAACCTATTTCGAGAAATTAGAAAATTGAAATTCTACGCATTAACAAGTACTGCACAAAATCGATCAAGCCTTCTCCGTGCTCCATCTGAAATAGCCAAAGACTTTATCTACGCATTGACCAAAGACTCTATCTGCGCATTGACCACACACGACAGTTTTTTAACGGCATTTTTATTCTCTTCTTTTAACTTTTTGAGATAAAATAAGGGCATTTATTGAAAAAGGGCACTTTTGTTAACTTTTTCAACATTTAAATAGGCACTTCCTTGTAACAAATTTTTTCAAAATTGCAACAGTGCGATTTTTTTATTAATCTTCGAGAAAAAGGGCCCTTTAATCTATTTTTCGGGATTAAAAGTGGCACACCTTCATTATTAAAGAAGGGCACATTTCAATTTTATTGGAGTAAAAAAGGGCACTTTTCAATTTTTCAAGTGAAAAAAGGGCACATTTTTCAATTTTAAGGGCAGTTTTTCCATGTTTGCAGAAAAGTGGGGGGGGGCACGTGCCCCTAGTGCCCCCCCCTGATTCCTACGTCTCTGCCCCTCAGCAAGTGATTCTACTGTTCCATGTGACGTGCATGCTCTTAGTTTTTAAAGCAATTTATTTGGTATGAATATGAAACATTTTTTCTTACAAAAAAAGGAGCATTTATTAGAAACAATTATTTTCTAAATCTCTGTCCCACTAATCAGTCTCTTTGTGCAATAAAGAGAAAGACATCATTGATAAAATCCAGCAAAATGTTTCTGCATTTGAGACAAACAATAGACAGTACCTGACTACAACAATTTGTGAATTCACATGACAATTAGCCTATATGCTTTTTACATTGCTATTTTATACATACTGGTAATAATCTTCTGATCATCAAAGTAGAGGGTGATAAACAGGCAGGTGTCAGGATCACGAGTCATGGGAATAAAAATCGTGAATTTTTATTATCAAGTTTAAAAATATAGCTTTTCCAGTTTCATGACAGAAATTATGTCCAGTTATGTTTCACAGAATACCTTTGCCTGGGGTTTTCACGTTTTACGAATAAAAATTAGAGCAAATCACATCTCATAAAAAACCCTTTACCACCCTCAATGTATATGGTATCATTTCATACATATATAGTATATAGATGTGTGTAACCATTAAACAATATGTCTGCACAAGCTCTTGACTACGGTGTTGATACAGGTTTATCCAATATAAATTTCATTCCAACAATTCACATAGCCCAACTCTATGTTTGCTTCACCACAACTTAGTTTGTTAAAACTTTCATTTAATCTGAAGATATTTCTCTGGATTCTTCTCTGCATTTGCTTCATGCCACTGTCTCCATTTGTCTGACTTCAGAGTATCTTTAAAAGCTTTGTTTTCTCTCTCTTTGAATTCCATTTTTATCTTTTCTCTTAGTTTTATTTCTGGGTCATATTTAACAGTCAATGAAACAGAATTTTCTTTATTGATTAAAGGAACGGCATTCTCCATTTTCATTCCTTGCAGTGTGAAATCTCCAACAGCAAGAAGTATGTCTCCTTCCTGCAAAAGGCCGCATTTATCAGCTGGGCTTTCTTCCAAGATTTTGTTGATGAAAATAGGCTCAATAAAATTATAGCTCCAGTATTTCTCCGTCTGGATTGAAGCTTTCTCTCCACCTTTTAGAAACATCCCAAAATTCCCACCTGCAACTTTATCTAATTCAATTGTTCTTTGCCCATCCAATTTGCCTCTGAAATCATGCTTATATAATTTATTAGTAAGATCAACAGTGACATTTCTCACATCATCCATATAACTTTGCTTAATGGCAAACAAACAAGCTTCATATTCTGCTTTCTCTAAGCTTGACGCTGTGGCTTTGGATATCATTTCATTATTGATGTACACTGCAACCGTTTTCCAACCAACTTTCCTAGCTTCTATTTGCACGTTCTTTTTCAGGAGAATGGTTTTTAGCAAGATGAAAGGGTGTGCTAATTTGCAGAATGTGTCAATGGTTGAATCAGTAAGATCTTCTTGCAAACTTTTGATAAATTCAAAGACATAATCTTGACCTTTCTCTGAAAATTCACCACCAATTTTAACATACATTTTACACCTTTTCTGTGAAATGGTGTCCTCGGCAGTTTGCCCCCAAACTTTTTTGTGTGGCAAAATTTCCTTTGTCACGTGTGCTACCAAATCAGCAACTTTCGAAGCATCAAGATGCGAATATGTTTCAAGGAAGTTCTCCGTTAAACAACCTTGCAACACACTCTTACCTAAAATCACAAGTCTATCCTCAACTACTTTCTGGTAGAAATTTTCGTCAATAATATTTTCTGGACCATTATATTCTTCTTTTTTGCTTCCTATTGAAGAATAGAACTTTTTCATTGTTAATGTTACCCTATTATTATGAAAGTTTTGCAATTCTTCATATTTACATGACACCATTACAAGTGATCTGTGACAGTCGGGGAACAGTTTTTTGTCTTGAACAAACCTTGATGATGGTCGTCGAATGATAGGCCTAACAACGCCAACGGTGATCGGCAACCGGACTTGTCCATTTGAAAGTGTTGAGTAAAGTCTTCTTGAAAGAATCGAAAGATTCATGCTTGCTTTCTCTAATTTGCCAAGTACCAACGTATTAAACCAAAACACATTCACCACAAAAGCGAAGACAACATCGCAAAACTGCTGGAAGGAAAACACACTTCGCTCAAACTTCAAAATGAAAATATTAAAATAAATGAAGTGCACGAGATACCTCGTTTTCAATTCTCGCCTCATTTAAATATCGATTTTTTTATCTCAGAAAAAAATATCCCAATCATGTTTTGCTTTGTTTGCAAACAACCACTTCTTAGTCACCACATTCTTTTACTTTCTGTTGGCGAGTCTTCTTCTCCAATATAAAATCCTCTTCTCCGATATTAATCTTCTTTGCTACTACGACATGTTTTTCTTTGTTTGCAAACAACCATTTTTTTCTATATACACAACAGTCTTCCTCTTTTTCTTTTGCTTGATATTCTTCTCCAATAATAATCTGCTTGTAAATAATCACTTTTTACTTGCCACATTATTCTTCTTTTTGCTGCCAAGCATTCTTCTCCAATATGAATCTTCTTCCCCAATACATCATATGTTTTATCTTGTTTACAAATAACCCTTTCTTGATAACCACAATATTCTTCTTTTTGTTGCGAAGTATTCTTCTCCAACAATAATCTTCTTTGCCAATATATCATGCTGCATATTTTGCTTTGTTTGCAAACAATCAGTTTTTTCTTATTAACCACATTCTTCCTCTTTTGCTTTGCATGGTATTCTTCTCCAATATTGATCTCCTTGAAGAAAGCATTACATCTTAGCTTTGTATGTTTCACCACATTCTTCCTCTTTTTCTTTGCCTGGTATTCTTCTCCAATATTGATCTTCTTCGCCAATACATCATGCTGCATATTTTGCTTTGTTTGCAAACAACCAGTTTTTTCTTATTAACCACATTCTTCCTCTTTTTCTTCGCCTGGTATTCTTCTCCGATGTTGATCTTCTTCGCCAATAAATCATTGTTTAGCGTTGTTTGCAAAGGACCATTTTTCCTTCACTACCATTGAAAGGCCAGGCACGACACATTTAGTAAATTTTTACTTAAGGCAATGATAGTTTTTACGTTTTTATATTAAATATTTTTACCATTTCTTACACCTCGCTTTCAAAGGTTTTTAAATTTGTTGTTTACTGGAAATTAAAGTGTCAACTATTTTAAACAAGAGCTTGGCTTTTCAGCAGTGGAGTAAAACTATTAAAATCGGACAACTGATTCTCAAAATATAGCAAATCAAATGGTTTTTAGTCCATTTGGTACACTTCGTCACTTCCCAAAATATTGTTTCTAAACAGTTGTTTAAAAACTGTTTAAAAGAAATGTTTTAAAAAATGAAAGTCTGTGACAAAATTTCCAGTGCATAAATATTAGTCTCCAGAAAGAAGGGCACGAGCACGATAGCTTTGGTGGGAATGCAGGATTGGCGAGTTTTAATGTACGAGATAACGAGATGTACGATTTCTGGTCAGCGGAATGCGGCATGGGTTCCAGCGCCGTGATCGGAATATGAAACACGAATTAATTTTTAGGACAAATAATTTGATGTAATGAGCCGAATTGTACAGAAATATTTTACTTATTGGCTGTTTTTATTGTGTCGATGGGAAAATCCGTCGTCATTAGTGTGTTTTCGTTCGATCATCGCAGCGACCTCGGTCTGAATTTGCAGGTTCTGGCGCAAAACGTTAGAACGTATTCAAACAAAAAAACATAATTCAATAATATTGAATCTAAATTTGAAATTCTATCATAACTTCGCAACGAACTCTTTTCTCCAAGCAGACATGATCTCCCCTCTCTATTTTAAAACCCTCCAAAGACATCGTCTTTCTCTCTCCTCTCTGATTTAAAACCCTCTAAATAAAACCTCTTGAGATTTTCTCCAAAACATAAATATCAGTCTGTCCACAACGATATTCCCAGTAAATAAATAAGTTGTGCTGGCTAAGACGAGCCAATTCTTTTATAGAAGTAGACGTACGCAAGGTCCTTTGGAGGATTTTCTGAGACTGCCACCTTCCGATCATTGAAGATTACCCACCTATGATAAAAATATTCATGAAAAGTTTAGTAAATTTAAAGAGCCTTACATGCACGTTTGAGCATGCTTAACACTTTCACGCCCGCATCTATTTCTGCTAAACAGGCAAATCCTATGTAGCTTTTATTTTTCAGAGGGGGCAGCACATACAAACTAAATTAATTTACATGGTAAACTTACGTTGAAGTATCTGAAATTGATATAAAGTTATATCCGCATTTACATCCTAAGAATGTTAGGTTTGTCAATGTATGGCCGCCTTCCCAACATATGGCCGCCCTCTCAAGGGGAAAGGGTTAAAAAGAGAGGGAGGAATATTCTGGTATCAGGATCAGTATCTTTAAGAGTAAAATTTGGGCTTCTTTATGAAGGAAACCCATAAATACAATACAGGCAAATCTTCCTACTACCAAGATGATCCTGGTACAAGGGTGAACCTTCTTCCTCATTAGCAGGCTCTCAAAATCAAAACTAATATCTTTCTTGAAAAAAGAACTGCAAAAATTCGATTGCAAACCATAATTCATCTCAAGATGAAAACTTTCATCCAAATATCCATAAGTTCTTCACTAACATCATGAGATATTGCAAAAACAAACTAATTTATAAAGCTTGATTTGCCAGTTTTACGTTGTTTATCAGCATGTCATACTGCTCCCCCCGTTCAAAAATGCAAGCCTCGTGTCAACGCAAGCCAAATAAGGAGCATGCAAGTCTATTTTTCTGGCCATGCAAATACTCTAAGGTATCTAATAATCGGCCCCCTCACACATTACTTTTTTGAAAAAATGCGCCCAGGACATTCTAATTCTGACTATAATTAAACTATATTTATTTTAGAGAGATTTCCAATGCCCCCCACCCTTTTATTCCAACCCTCCTCCGTTTATTAGGTACCTTGGAGTATGAGTAATTATTGACTGAGGTGACGGTAAATCTGTTCGAAAACACAGGGAAAGCAGGGCTCATGTAATAACAAGTCTAACGGAGATAAATCTAATAATGACCTGTAGACTGGAAAATATATTTCAAATTTGTTCGAAAAAATTTTGTTCGAAAGCAAGTAAATTAAACTCTTACCTTCCATCTTTGTGAATATGACAAACATAGTGACCACATGATGTCGAAGTGCCCATGTGACTGATGAAGGCAAACAATCGATATTCTAAAAAATAATCAAATTGTAAAACGACGGTTTCAAATTTGAAATAGCTATAGCATGGTCTATAGTTGTTATAGCTATAGCTAGCTATAGTTATAGTTATAGTTATAGTTATAGTTATAGTTATAGTTATAGTTATAGTTATAGTTATAGTTATAGTTATAGTTATATTATAGTTATAGTTATAGTTATAGTAGGCATAGTATAGTAGTCTGCTAGAAGCTGAAAGAACAAACAATCACAAACACCCAGTGCATTTGAAAATTTGCAATACAACAATATACGCATACTTCCAGGTCCATCGTTGAAAGTTGACTTGGTTTGAGAAGATTCTGCTCCGCTATCAATTTCCATGTCTACAGAATCAAGTTCATCAGTATGACTAAATATCCAATCAACAGCACGTTCCAAGTTGTTGCCCTGAAATCGAAAAAAAGAAAAATAGTCCATCTTTACGAACAAAGACTGTCATTGTAAAAATGTTTCCAAATTTTAAGATGTTAAGATTTACGATTTTTGATACTAGTATTAGATTCTGCAAACGAAATCAAGGGATAAAAAATTGTGGAAAAATGGAATCCACATATGCGAGCAAGGGATGCCATCAAGGAAATTTAGCAAAATTTTGAGATGCTGCATTTTTTATTCTTGACTTGGATTTTGTAAACAAAGGCTAATCAGAGAAACAAAGTTTTGCATTTCTCCTTAATTTGTGTCTAAATTATGGTGACAGTGAAGATTTGAAATTTGTAAAAGCTTTAACATGCAATAAAATGCCATTGCAACAAAAACTTGTTCTGACGAAATTTTTGCGGTCGAATCCCTTTTAAATTTCGAGCAACAAATCAAACGATGTTTCACATGTGTTTCACACCGATGTTTCACTTTGGAGTCAGAGATGCAGAAAGCATTCAAAAACGGGAGGAAACAGAGTTTGTAGGGCACTTAGAAGCATCAAATATTTGCTTACACGATAATGATAGCCTCTAACAATCAATAGCACATCAGCTGTTTTCTTTCGTTTGGGTTGGAGTTCTGACATCTTAGAGATAATCGAGGAAGCAGAAGGCACTGCTGTTATAGAAAAATATTGAAAAAGGGCACATCAAAAAGTGAAAAGCACATGCCCGCGGTGGATGCCCGCGGTGGATGCCCGCGGTGGATGCCCGCTCCGGTCCCTACGTCTCTGTTTAGAGTTACAAAGCTTTCATCTAACAAACGTGTAAATTACAAACATTGTTATGTAAAATAAATCGTTGGTTTCATGCTGCCAAAACACGAGCTTACCGTTGCCTTCAATGCCTTCGTCGCCTGTGCAGTGGTGAATCCCATGCTTTGTACCATAGCTAATGCTTCTTCATTTGGAATAAACCTTGCCGAAGATTTCTTGCTAGACGGTGGCTCAAATTTCAGTGCAAAATCTAAAAAAAACAAAACGTAAAATCATCATGCCAGAACACAATATTTCGCTCAAAAATAAAATGTTGTCATACAGAACACATACTGTGTTGTCATACAGCAAAGAACCCGCAAATAAGATCCTTATATTTTAAAGGTGAGCCTACCAACGAAGGTGAGCCTATTCATGAGTTTGTTTACATCTTGAAATTAGCCAATCACATTCCATAATGTTTATCACATGCTCACAAATATTGTAAATTGGTTTGCTATTTCCAAAAAGAAAATGTTCAAAATTTTGCAAAAATGCCTAGGAAAGTTGGTTTGCTTGATATACGAAATGCTCTTCATCATAGACTTAAATCGAAATTAAACAAACAAGTCAGATTCAATTGCCGCAAAATTGTTTACTTAGTTTGGCGCAATCTTTCTATTTATACCATCAATTTGCTTTCAATTAGAAATGATCTTAAGATGACATCGAAACGTCGCTCAACAATTAACTTATTATCGCTAAGTTTCATCTTAAAATGAAAACAAATCAATTGGTAAATTAAATACGTCATTTTCCTATGCTGGCATAATAAGAATCCCTTCCCCTTATGTCTGGCTGCTGAAGGAAAGCTATGGCTCTTGCTCCCATCCTGGCTCCCCTCAAACTTAAAAATCTTCCTCCACAGAGGTAACAACAACTTCCTCCGCAGAAGTACTGTAAATAAGAATCAGTTCCATGAGCTGGTATAACAAGAATCTCTTAATTCATGCCTGGCTGCTGAAGGAGAGCTATGGCTCTCGCTTCTCTCCAGGCTCCTCTTAAATGCAAGAGGAAAGCTGTTGATTGCTCTTCAATAACATTAAATGCTCTCCTCAAAATTGCTTACTTAATCGTTTTCAGTAAATCCACGTAAGAATAGCTCCCTTAAAGAGTAACAATAGGAAGCAATTCAGTGCTCGCCTGATAAAAAGATTATGGTCAGGCCACCTACGCTGAAACATTCCATGTCCTATCTAAATTGTTGTAACAAGATGAAAAAAAATACATCAACAAGTTATTGATTTCTTTAATAACGCGTTGAGAGTAGAAGCAAAGCATTTGTTGAATTAAATGCTATTCACATTGTATAATTTTAAACCATTTATCTCTACACTTACCGTTCCTTGCAAAAACAACGATAAATGAAACCAAGAAATAGAATAGGCCCTTCAATATAAATAAAATACGAACCAGCATCTTCCATGTGCTGCAAAACCCATTCCATGGCGCTTTCTACTCCTAATGAAACAGTAAAATTTAGAAATAAAATCAAAAAATATGATAAAAGATTAAAAGAATCCCACAGGAAAATTTAAAAGCGACGTCTAAAAATAAGACGATATGTGTTGTTTTTCCACTGACATAGCTTGATGAACAATTAAGTATTCATACAGTACAACAAAGGAAATAAGTTAATTTATAGATTAATATGATATATATAATATAACAAGGTAGATTTCAATTTAGTCATACTCTGAAGATAACATCAGTTTGAAAGGCCTCAGTGTGCTCAAACATGATAATTGGTGATTTTGCCTGCCTTTTTTTTACTCTAATTTACATATATGTATAGTACATTGCACTGATGATGATATGTTACGATATGATATCATACTTTTCTTGTATTTGATAACAATCAGATAAGAATTTAATGAAACAAACGATTTTCAAAAAGGACGAAGCGAATTTTGGTCCTTGACAATACATGACTCTTCCAAGAGTGAAAGGAAGTTCCATGTCCCATACATGTCCAATGACTCATCCAAGAGTGAGAGAATAAAAATACAAGACTTAACAAGGAAACAAACCCGTCATTTTTGTGTGATACACAGCTCTTCTGCAACCTTCTAACGGAAACCCCATTGCCGCAAGTTCCTGAACGGTGGCCTCGTCTATTACAGGCTCTAAAACAAAAATAACAACAGTTACTCCATTTATGACACAAGAATCGAAACATCTCCTCCGCAACATTGTTCGTTTTCATTTTCTAGTAGAAAGAAATTTGTTTCGTTCTTGAAGGGTAATCGCTTTGAAACTAATGTGTCAATTTCACTATTGTTAGCAAATTCACCTCTGTTGCACACGGCGCCTTTACTAAGTCTGAATATTAATGAATGTTGATGACTATAGGCTTCAAATACGTAATTGGCTGACAGGCTGATGACATCTTTTTAAGTGAATAACAATAAAACCTCATGGCATTGTTCAAGAGTAATCTAGAACGTTTTAGGTGGCTTCAATGAAATTATTTGCACGCACGTGTTTGAAGTTATGCTTGGAGATATATCTAAATGCTTGTATCTCTTCATGGGAATTATCTTTCATCATGCAAAACATGTGAATTTTTTGTCCTTTATGACATTAAAGTTTTCAAATGAAAATATATGAACAGAGACATTTAGATTATTATTCAATCTTTATTTATTAAACATTTTCACGAGAACCTCAAAAACGGAGCGTGTAATTCATTTCAATGAAGTCATCTAAAACGGTGTATGCCCTACTCTAACAATGCCATGAGGTGTCGATGTTATTAAATTAGGTGTTGTTAAATTAGGTATTAGTGTTTTTTTTAGTATACCTTGAGGTTCTTCTTCAGTTCTGCTAGCGGGTAATTCTTCTTCTCCTGGTTGTATACCCTTTCCTCTTAAATGTGACAAGTCTAATTCGTTTAATACATCAATTGAAACATCTGGAAAATATCAAGGATATTAGAAACAAATTCAACAAAAAAGTACAAATAGTCAGACATTACAAACCACAGAAACGTTTGCTTCAAAACTTAATTTTGCTATGATATGTACATATATAAAACATTTAATGGCCTTAGTCCAACATTTATGTTTTATCAATAATATCTCTTCTCATTTAAGAAAACGCCAAATCAAAACCAAAAACCAAGATACTAACTGTATGGATTTAACACTGTGTCATGCAGATGTAGACAAATTGACTCGATTCAAGAACAAATAAAAAACTATCAAACGTTTAAGTATCTTCAAAATACACAGAAAGGGTGTACAATTGCACATCTTTCCATTGCACATGAAACATGCACAGCAAACAATACATTCAAAATGTCATCTTTATATAACAAAACTCAACATTATGTCTTTAAAGTTATTTTATATGTATACTTTTTATAATTTTTACCATATTAGATGCTATGAATTAGTAAGGGTTTTGTAAAATTATAGCTGTTATATTAACCAATATAAATAAACAGGGGATTCCCCCCAAGATTATTTGTAATGCTCACCTAGTTTTTTTGGAACCCAGTCCTGTCCTACAGTAAATTTTCTCATTTGAATAACTAGATATTCCGGAAAAGATGCAAATCTCGTTATCCTGAAAAATTACAGTGAGGATAATGAGCAATTAAAAAATCCAAAGTAGAAAAAAGACGGTTTTTTATTCGGGCTGAACCAAACGCGATTTATTACGACACCAGCTCAACACAGTTTACACGAGGAGATATATTGTGTGTAGTTCGGCACGGCAAACAGTGGTGCATATAAATTGAAGTCATGCCAAAGTCGAGCACACGGCATGTGGTAGTGATTTAGACAAAGTTAACTTGCACCAGCTATCTTTGAACTACATTCAGTTTATTTAATTCGGCATGGCAATGGCACGGCAACATAAACTAAGCCTAAAAAATTGCAAGAAAATAAAATATTTCAACACCGACATCGACATAACATGACCAGATTTTGTAATAATAACAAAATCTACATACCAATTTCGAAGCGATTAACCATTCATGATAAAGCAAATTCTCTTAAGCAGAAAATTAAAACATGGCATTGTTTGTTTTGATTTTCTGCTTGACAGAATTCTCTTTGCTTTTGATTGCTAATCGTTCTGAAATTGGCATGTCACTTCGCTATAAGTTGTTACAAAATCGGTTCTTGTTCATCGATATTAGACAGTCAGTATTTGAAATTACCATGGCCTTTAAAGCATTTGAGAAATTAACATGGCCTTTGAAGCAGGGGTGGATATATGACAGCTGAATTCAGGTCAGAGAATGGATCTTTTCTCTGACCTGTAACTTGATTGCTCCCAACTTTTCCTCAGAAAAACTGTGCGTCTAGATCATACCCAGTTGGTTCTATCATTAGGTTCTATCTTTTACCATACCAGGCTCAGGCCGTAAGATATAGACATGTATTCACCCCTGCTTTAAAATCAATAAATAAATAAATATATAAATAAAAGAACTTTCCAAACAGTAAAGAACTACCTAGAAGCTTGAGTAATTTCATTGGTTGCCGTGCTTCGGAAGTTGTCAATCATATCTGGTTGTGCAAATGCTTCCAAGCAACTAGCCATGGGAACCTTAAGTCGTACAATTTCAGATGGGTCTCTGTGAACAAAAATATAAACATTAAACAAAAATGAAATAAATACACATATTCGTTGATCTGACGATCATCTTCGTATACAAACAAACTTTTACCCCTGTATTAAACAATCTGAGTGCAATCCCGTTTCGTTCTTCACAAAGTTTGCGTGCCAAGACTTTTCAGATCAAATTTAACCATAAATATTTTCCATATTTTCTATATTTGGATATACAGTTCACATCTGCTAGCTCGACTGTCCTTTATCTCATATATTTGCTATTTCAAAAACATTTTTATATCCCTTCGCTAAGCTTCCATATGAAATACTGCCGGTTCATTAGAACATTCTCTATCTAAAACAAATTTCAATTTCCGAATAGAGTTCGAAACAGCGAATGTCAACTGTATTAAGTTAACTGCAAAATTTCCAAATCAACTCTCTGTACTTGCAGAGATGCTTAAGATTAACACTTTGCAGTAAAATCCAACCGGCTGCTGTTTTCCTTAATTTATTGTTTTCCTATTGTTTTTGTCAAAATTCACAGGGTCTGCGTTTCTTATCAAGTGTAATTTAACGGCAGGATTTTTACTGTAAATAAACAGCAGATAATCAAAACAAGCAACCTGGAGTCAACACTATGTTTTGATTTTCAGATAGAGGAAATTCGCTTCGTCTTCAGTGGATAATCGCTTTGAAATTGGCGTGGCGATTTCAGTATTGTTAGAAAATTTGTCTCTGCTGAGTAAACCTACATTTTTTGCTTATTGTCTTCTGCTTCTTTTTTTCTTTTTTCAAAAGCTTCGAATTCAGCTGTAGAGAAAAAAATTACGAACATTTTATGTCAGTTATCAGAAAAATCTAAATGCAATTTGTCTGAAAAATGAAAAAGTATTAACATTTTCTACTCAGCAAGCAAATAAAATGACTTCGTGTTTGATCTAACTATGGGTTTGTTTTGAATTAGGTCATCATCCTGTCCATACGACAGACGATTACATGTTTCCTACAGTACTGGCAAAAGTGAATCATTGGCAATGAAAAATATTACTGCTGATAGTAATTAAAAAGTTAAAAGTAACTATGATAACGATTTAAAGTAGCTAAAAAGTGGGTTTTGTTTCGGTATAAAACATTCATCTTTCGGACGTACATGACCTCATTCATAACAACGCGACCTATTATGAGTTTGTTTGTGTTTTGAGATTGTTTGTTTGTTTGTTTGTTTGTGTTTTAAGATCATATAATTTTATCAAATCATCCTAAATATTGCAAATTGATTTAAATTTATTCAAAAACATGGTCAGAAAAAAGACCAATTTACCAAAGAATAAGCTGGAGAAGAATGAAGAGGCCTGTACTATTATAGAGTATCTCACTTCTCTAAAATAAAATCGCAACACAAATCAAATTTTAAAAGTATCTCTGAAAATCAAACTCCAATGCTACTGTTTGAAAAAAACCATTTCTTACCTTGATTGCTTGCTTTGTCCAAGGGAATGTTCAACATTACAGCAATATCTTCTCTTTTTGTATACGAAACTTTATTGCTTGCCATACATTGTAGTCTATCTTCAAACTATAAACAAATTAATGAGTCAAGCATGTCACATCTTCATGTTACCAATCACATTATATGAAAAATACACACCACTATATTTTCCTAAAACATCATGGGCTTTATGAGTCGTCGCAATAACAATCATGAGATTGCTACATGTGGCAATATTCAGCAAATGAATATAAAATTCTTTGTAAATAAACTAATAATGCCAAGAGAATGATAAACTAAATGCATGAGTGATGGGAAACCAAAAACAAAGGGAATAGAAAACACCCACAACGATTCCTAAAAGCCCGCAAACAAACCCCATCTCCTCATATAAACGTTTGGTGTCAGATAAATGTTTGGTGTAAAATAGAAGTTTACTCAAGATCTTAGACGTATGAGCTATTCAAAGCCCCAAAAAGTGAGGTAGATACCAAGGGTATTTCCTTTTAAAGTTTTCCCGAACAGGAGCTTGATCTCAAATGTTACTCAAAGTATTAAACAGTAATAAAATAGAAACTATTACATACCTCAAATGCAAACAATTGTCGCATGTCCATTTTGCTAGACCTGGTGCGCTGAAAAAAATCAACAATACACCGTTAGAGTTATAGCCCAAGTACGTAATAGTCTGCGTAAATTGTATTTGGAAAACTGCCGGTCTTTCCTTCAAAAGATATCTTCTACAAATTTAAAAAATGAAAAATCAGTTGGTTAAGTCTGTTGAACATCGGCTGAGATATGACCATCTGAATACCTGTTCTGTCCTTATCAAATCCCTGTATCTTCAGTTTGGTTCCAAACTGGTCATATCTAACACAATTTTCAACAAATTTAACTGATTTTCCACATGGAAAGTTGTTTTATAGTGTTCTTTCAGACTATATGGTGCCAAGTTGCAAAATAAATGATGTTACCCTTCTGATGTTAAATTATTTTCTGACTTACCCTTCGGCACTCTATTCTACCAATAATTACCTGTTTCTAATATTTTTAAAAAAATTGTCAATGCTTTGGGTCAGTCACAGGTATCATGAATTATTTTCCAGCCATGCTGCTGATACCAATACAAACTGTTACAAAATAGTTCTTTTTCATGACAAAGCTCACATAAAGATAAGCCAGTTTCCTACCTCTTTTTTTTCCATCAGGGAAAGAATGTGTAGTAAATATTCATGAGCATCTTGTTGTCTATTGCTGGAAAATTCATTATGTCCTTTGCCAACTAATGACTTGAACATCAAAGGTCGAATTCCCTGAAACCAAAGAAAAAAGAATCGTGTTCGTTCACTTATTACAGTACATAATGCAAATACGTACAAAACATGACGTTAAGTTAATTCTAGAGTACCATCGCATCACCCTCTTGTCATAGGTCGCAGAAAATTTTCTTCTTTTAAAGAAAGTAATTTGAATAAAGATGGCGTCAGCGAATCGAATAATTAGGCCCAAACTTCTTTAAAATTTTTAAAATTGAGCCATTATTAGGCTGAAAAAAGTGTCAACACGAAGAGGGCGATGGCACTCTACTAGTTAATTTAGATATCCCAACATTATCGGAGACATGAAATGAAGACATCAATAAAAATATAGTCTATTTCTTTTATATGCAAACTAAGAACTGCAAATGTCTTTTTAGACATTGGGTATGTCCACCAACGTAGTGACCTTAAAGGTTTAATTTTTTAGGTAAAACCGAATGCCAATACGACTAAAACATGACGTTAAGTTAATTGTAGCTACTTTTTAATCAGATATCTCAAGAAAGTAACTACAATTAACGAAGTACGCTAGCCTCAAATTTAAAAAAATATTTTGAGTTGCTAAATTTGAGCTAAAAGAAAGTCATTGAAAATTTAAATCTATCAATGGCTAGCACAATCGTATAGAAAGAAAGAAAGCTTGATTTAAAGCAAACGAACGTATTTACATATCACTTCTCCCAATTGGCGCCTTTTACAATCTCAATTCTCCGTATCTTGGCGCCATTAGCAAAAGTTCATTCAAAAAGTTTGTACTTCAGAGGAAAATATCAGGCTACTTTATTACAACGTACCTTTCCAGGCTCTTCTGAATCAGGATTCTCGTTATCAACAGGAGGCGAGTAAATTCCAGTTAAAAGTCCGTGCGAAAGTTTAGTTCTAAGAAATAAATTGCGATATAATATACAATAATAAGTTCATATTTTTAAATTTTGTGATTCCACAAAATAACTCGCTGACCACAAAACAAATTACAGTTGAAAATCGCTAGCTCGAACTCTCAAAGGGAATTAGACTCAGTTCTAGATAGCAAGTGGTCGAGAACACTAAAGCTAAATCAACGCTGAAAATTCTCAAGGGATATACAAAACAATTTGAATTAACAAAGGTCTTTGAATTATCCAGAGTTAAATCAAAACACTAAAAGGTCCCAAGGGATATACAGAACAGATACAGTTCATTATAGTGTTCGATATACCGAACGTTAAATTAACACTGCAAGCTCTTAAGGGATCTGCTATCTTTAAACTGCATATATTTTACTAATAGAGACGAATTTTTTGAAAATAAAGATTGCGGTTTCAAACATGACAATGTGATTTTCTGCTAAGAAGAATAGATTGCACACCTTCAACGCAGCCAAGCAAATTCTAGCAAATGAAATCATCAGGTTTTTCTTACTTTGTTTATTTTAATTTGACTGAGTGTGCTCGAGGTATGAAATCTATTTTTTAAAATCGTGTTGTCATGTTTGAAACAAAAATCTTTCGTTTTACAAAATTCCCCCTGTTACCAAAAATATAAATGCAATACGTAAATATAAATAAAACGTAGTACAGAACATAACGAAACATACATTTGAACTTCAAAGTCGTCTGCAGGATCGCCTTCTGCTCTACTGAAGATATCTTCCATTGAATTTGAGTACCTAACATAAATTCAAAAATTTAGTCCCAATGAAATTTTTCCATAATGCTTTGAGACATTCTGTGAAATCAACCACTTCTAATCACAATAAAAAAAGACATAAACATATCTGGATTTTCAAATTTTCTTCATTGGCAAAACTGACTAACAATATATCATCACTGTCTATAAAGGTTTTAGTTATATATCTTAACTGGTTAAAACAGTGCTCTATACCATAAAAGCAGAACGAATTATAATAAGGATGAGGCTAAAGAAAAACCACAATTTGTGTTGCTACTTAAAGTTTCACGCCACACAGCGATCGTCAGACAAATATTTTCATTATTAATAAATGTTTTAGTTATCTTAACTGGGTAAAATAGCGCTATCCGCCTATTCAAGCAGAGCAAGTTATAATTAGAATGAGACTTATAAGAAAAACTACATTTCTTGTTGCTATTTAAGGTTTCACGTCACACAGCGATCATCAGACAAACATTTTCATTATTTATAAAACCTTATGCCCCTTATCAAACGTTAGGTATTTAAAATTCATTAAGTGTTAACCCTTTCACTCCGGGAAGTGCCATGTGGCCCACTGATAAGCAAGGTAAATGTGGACAGAACTTTATATTAATTTCAGATATTTCGACGTGTGTTTATCAAATAAATTAATTTGGTCTGGATGGGCTACCCCCTGCAAAATCGCAGTTGCATACGATTTGCCTGTTTAGCAGGAATAAATCCGGGCGTGAAAGGGTTAAGCTCCTCTCAAAAATGAAACATTGCAATTATATTTTATTGTTTGCATGATATTGTTACAGAGGCTGTAGATGTGATAACAATGAAAATAATAAAATTAAGTAAGTATACATTGCATCAAATTTCAAACCGTGTTTTGAATTCATCAGTTGAAAACAAGACTTGCATCACAGAATTCATGTAGCAACTAAAATATAAAAATTTATGCTGGTCAGAAAAATTGCATTCTGCATTGTAATAAAAACAAAAGGAGTTGACTAACAACGATAACAACTTTGTGGCCATTTATCAATTTTAAAACACTCAATAATGTTATGTCAATGTCATCTGCTTAACTTTCAAGTTACTTTGACTCTTTAGGCACAGTAAAAACTCGTTACGCATAATCTCAACGAGAACAAGGACGAATAGGTATTCTATTCTCACGGTGCAAAAGACAATTTTATTCAAAAGGGGTACAATTTTGTTTATATTTTTGAAAAATCACAAAAATTTGATTTTGCTACAAATTTCCATAAAAAATTCTTCTGCTAACGTTAGAAGGACGAATTTAATTTTAGAAACTGCCGTTATTTTGGTAAAATTGCGCAATAACGACGTAATTTCGAATTGAAAATCTAATGTTGAGCTACACTTTTCGAAAACTTGCACAATTTGTAAAGAATCTTAGCTGGAAAAGGTGGATGAACGGTTTTCCTGCTAAACAAAAGATCCTGAGCTTCCTTTGCGGTCTCACAGTGACTTTCATATTGCATGAAAATCATTTTGGTCTAGCCAGTTTCTTCTTGCTAATCCCTTTGGTTTACCCTACCTGTTACCAAGGTTAATCATTCCAGTGTAACCAGGCCCAAACAATGGTTGAAGCTTTTTGCCAGACTCCTAAAATTAAAATAGAAGTTTCGGTGACTTTCCTTTTGGATCCTCAATAATTTGATCCCTGGATATATTTGAAATCAACAAGTAAATCATGGCTAACTTTTCATTTTGCAAGCAAACTTCACCAATCCAAAAGATAAACCTACTGATGTATGACATTTTGGGTTGTTTATATAAAACCGTTCTAAAGATAGAATAGCAAACAAAAATCCTGTATTCAGTTGAAATTTCCATATCTAAATGAATTTATTATTTACAAAAAGCAAAGGTTTTGGGGCTATTGTATAGCCCGCAGGGTGTATTCAACATATTTAGCATAAATTAAAATAATCAAACCTGAATTGTATCCCATTCTGCTTTCAGCGATAAGTTAGCTTCTATTTCAAGCTCCGTCATGGTTTTGTCCGTCTATAATAAAAAACCATAAATGATTTCATTATATTTAAACCCAAGCATACTTTATTAAATTTTGCTTGATCTAAAGAAACTGGTAAAAGAAAAATACAGCTCCCAAAGCAATTTAAAGCTTACATTAAAACCAATTAAGGGTAAAATTTTCGGCTATTCTATCAGTATAAGAATTTAAACAACTATTATTAGTGTCAATTGTAAAGTTGCTTCAGCTTTCAACAGCTAAAACAAGTACTGTTCTGTTTTAATTTTTGTAAGATGGATGAGAAAAAGTATCAAATAGTTTCTGAAAAAATAAAAAAAATTCAACAAAATCTTCCAACCTTTTCCATCTTTGTAATATTAATTCCAAAATGTGCCAAATGCTCAGCGAGTTTAGGATCCTCAACCATGTCATCTTCGTCGTAAGAATACACATCTGAAATTCAATAATATTTAATTAATTAAAGGACAAAAATAATTTTTACAAAAATTTCAAAAATGGAGCGTGCAATTTATCTTATTTTACATCTACTTAAAACGGCCCAGGCCCCGCTCAAACAATGGCGCGAGGAGTTAATGCTATTCACTTCGGTTAGGAGAAAACAGATGTGATAACCAATCAAAGGTTTGGAATCTATGTAGTGCCTACCTAGAGTTCTATTATCCCAGGAGAATCTCGTGTCAATATTGGATGGAGCCTCCCTGGTGAGTTGAAAAGGCCAAACACCACAAACACCCTAATATATATAGACTTAGCATGAAATGTCTAAAATTATAATAAGGTTCAGCTTGCATGTACCTCCTGGAAATATTTCACATCATTTATCAATGGGCCATCATAATGATTATTCCTGTGGGCGAGAGGGTTAAAAAATACAAACAAGTACTACCTGCACCATCTGGATTTATCGTTCCAAGCTTGACAGCAAGTGGATATTTTGTTTCTCTGTAATATTCAACAGCATGGTTGTTCCCACCAGAACCTTAGGGGGGAAAAAATATTTAAAATGAATGAATAAAAGCAACACTAAAATGAATGTCAGATTAAATTTACGAAAAAACTTGTGGTTTTGCAAAGCCACGCATTTAAGAAGCTGATTTTTTCAGATTAAGCCCTATTGTTTACAAATAGTTTCTAAATTTTCTCATTGCTTTGCTGATAAAATTAGCATAGAAGTTTCTATCAGTGGTTTCTTGTAAACAGTTATGTATCACAAATATTAACAGTCTATGCGTGTAGTATTGTGGGGTTTGGAACATTTCAAAATATAACGTTTTGTGAAAAGATTTTAGTAACTGAACAGCAAAGCACGGAAAACCTAAATCCAAATCGCCAGTAAAGTAAGCATGTTGCTCTTTAATCGAAACGTGGACTAGAAATAAACGATGTCTGCTCAAATTAACTTGAAAGCTCATAAGATTAGGGTAATTTTAGTTCAGTTTAGGGTCACCTGGTATAAACCCAAAATATAATCCACAATAATGTTTGATAGTTGAGTTAAATTTCGATACGCTATTATCCATTATTATTGTATTGATTATTAAATTAATAGACACGAAAGCTCAAATTTGCGATCAGGGCAAAACCGAAGCTTTGGTTGTAAAACAACGGTCTCAAATCTTTGCTTTGGCAGAGAACAACGGTTCTGAATCTAAAAAATTCAGTCACTAATTTAATTAGTCTACAAATTCCAGATTTTATCATCGAAATTTTATATTTGTTAGCAGCAAACAAACCATCAAAGTATCTTCTTCCACAAAGAATAGTTCCATCTGTTAAATTCATCCATAAATTTTCGACCAAATCGCACTTGTAGCATTTCCAACCACTGTTTAACAAATAAAAATTATAACAGTGAACAATGAAAACAAATGTATCGCATTTTCTCTAATAAACGCCTAGAGCGTTTATAATTTTTTTTAGATTTTAGATTTTTAGACATTGTTCTAGGAAATACATTTCGGACAATATTCCAATAAACGCTATAAATGTTAGATGTTAGAGGAGGCGTCTATTGGAACAGGGGCGTTTAAAAGAGAGGGGCGTTATCAAAATTTTTAAATAGTTGCACGGGGCGTTTATTGGGGAGGGGCGTTTATTGGGGAGGGGCGTTTAAAAGATAGGGGGCGTTAAATGGAGAAAATACGGTACAACAATTGGGCAACAGTGGAACAGCAGTTAAACAAAAATTGAGCAACAATTGAACAACAATTGAACAAAAACTGAGCAACAATTGATTGACATTAATATTAATCAAAAATTGGACTTTTTGGACCCAAGTCTCGCTTCTCTCTACTCTTTTCTTCCTATTTGATACTCCTAAAAGCCAAATGAACTACAATTCAATTAAATTTTATCAATCAAAGTTTGTTTACCGTCAAACAATTCAATTTGGCGGAATTTTCTTTTCTCTTTTCTAATTTGTAGTTTCTATTTGATACTCCTGAAGCAGAATGACTTTATCGTCGTGCATTTGTCGACGTTTTCTCCATTCAAAACTAATGTGTGCAAACAATCTACATTTGGATGGAAAATTACCGATCAAAGCTTGAATTTATCACTAAACCTCCCATTTCTTTCGTCAAAACAATTTCCAAAAACAGGACTTTATTGTCGTAAATTTGTCGACGTTTTCTCCATTCAAAACTAATGTGTGCAAACAATCTACATTTAAAAGGAAAATTACCGATCAAAGCTTGAATTTATCCCCAAGCTTCCCATTTCTATCGTCAAAACAATTTCCAAAAACAGGACTTTATCGTCGTGCATTTGTCGACGTTTTCTGCATTCAAAACTAATGTGTGCAAACAATCTACATTTGGATGGAAAATTACCGATCAAAGCTTGGATTTATCCCTAAACCTCCCATTTCTATCGTCAAAACAATTTCCAAAAACAGGACTTTATCGTCGTACATTTGTCGACGTTTTCTCCATTCAAAACTAATGTGTGCAATCTACATTTGAATGGAAATTTACTGATCAAAGCTTGGATTTATCCACAAGCCTTCATTTTTTGTCGTCGTACAATCTCAAACAACATGATTTTATCATGAGTAAGACTCCAATGCGAAACTAAAGACAATGAAAGCATTGCTTGATTCTTTCGCTCGTTGTAATCAAAATTCGCAACTACAAAACGTTCAACGAATAATATCAAATACTTTGCCATCATGCTAACGAGAATATCGTCCAAATAGCAAGGCATGAAAGAAGTACATAGATTTAGACATGCAGAATATTATCTGCAAAGGTGTATGGGCTTCTTTTAGACCATCTAGATATATACACATTTTTTCATACACATATATACACATATAGATATATACACATATAGACATACACATTTTTATATTTAACCTGTTATGATAAGATTCTATTCAGTCTTCAGACAAAAATCCTAAAATTTAAAACGATAAAAACAAACCTTGGGAGAATCTTCACACCATTGTTAAGCTGAACGAGGTTTTCAGCATGCCTAAACAATATTTTATATAAATAAATAAATACTTGTTTTGAGAGACAGAATAAAAATGTTTCGAGTGAATTAAATGAGCCTATGAAATAAATATAGAACTCATAAATTAAAAGCATTTTCCAAAAAGATTTAATAAAAAATTTAAAATTAAATTAAATAAGCCATTATTGAAAATATTATTGAAGAAACAAAATATATATGAAATGGCTGAGAATTAATAACTCTTGTGAAGAAAATCTTATGATGTAAGCGTAAGGAAAATATTCAGTATCGTGATTTGCTTGGCTATGTTCAAGGTGTTGAAATCAATTCTTTACAGTGACAAGTCGCATTGTCATATTTGAAATCGTCATCTTCTGTTTTACAAAATTCTCCCATGTTTTTCAACAGCCCTTATAAGGGTTATGAGACAAAGTTAAAAATATAGATATATTTCAAAATTAAAAAAACAAACAAACGAACAACAAGGACAAGGCGGCTTGGGCAAAAACGAGGTTGCTGAGCAAGAGAATAACTCAAAGTATGGCGACATATTATCAAGAAAGCTACATGACATATAGTATATGTCATACTCTTCCAGAGCAATTCAATTGAAAGGATCTCATTCAAAAAATTTAATTTGAAGAATGAAGCACCCATATAGCGATGACATATAATGAAACATATTTTGAACGATATTTTCATTCAATTACTACAAAACAGCTCGTGTCTCATTAAGTATCTCATTTCTTAATTAAAAACCTTTCAATATACACATATCTAGCTAAAAGTTTTCTCATATTTGGTATGTATATCGTCAATAAAATGAATTAATAACGGCTTTTCCTCAATAAAACAATTGCCTACTTGCTAATATTCCTTTTTTCTCCTTCCCACGAAGCAACATTTTGTTGCATCGAAGCTCCTTGGTGAGCAAGTATGCCACTGATTGCCATTTGTGTCTACAGGGAATTCAAAGCAAAAAAGTATAAAAAAACAAGGAAATTGTTGTTCGCAGCTTGTTACCACAAGCGCATTTTAATTTCGACAGTTTTATTTGATTTATTCTCTGGCTCATAATTTTTCTAAATAACTCAAACTATGAGCAAAATTAACCTTCAAAAATAAATTCCGGTTGGCCCTAAAATAAGTACCGGTTGGCCCTAAAATAAGTACCGGTTGACCCTAAAATAAGTACCGGTTGGCCCTAAAATAAGTACCGGTTGGCCCTAAAATAAGTACCGGTTGGCCCTAAAATAAGTACCGGTTGGCCCGAAAATAAGTACCGGTTAGAATAAGTACCGGTTGGCCCTAATATATTTTCCTCACAGAGCTGCGATGTAGGAAGTTTATTTTTGATGATTATGTTTCTCTTTGACGTTGATATCTTGTTTGCCAAAATTTACCAAGTAATCCTGAGTTATCTGTATAAGGACAGCCATCCAATGCTAATGGTTTTTTCAAAGCAATAATGTAGTATATTTTATCAGGTTGCAGCAACAGAATTCTTCTATTTTGGGGTTTCATTTCAAGTACAACAAGTGGTTATTGAGTGTATCAAAATATAAATTAAAGCCTTTTGTAAACAAATTCAAGCAGAAACAGAATTATCAAGACTAAAGCTCCTTCACAGCAGCATGGCCACCCAATACAAATTTAAAATTCAACTAATACCACTAACACCAGGTCTATTTCAGAACATTTCATATGCCTTTCTATACTCCGTATCTTTTGTAGGGTGTCCCATAAAAGGCCTTTCTATTGTCTGTTGGTCATGTAGGGTGTCCCATAAAAGGCCTTTCTATTGTCCGTTGTTTTTGTAGGGTGTCCCATAAAAGTAGGGTGTCCCATAACGGTCAGTATCGTTATGCGAAATAATAGTATACTATTCTAGAACATAAGAGAGACTTTTTCTAGCCGGAATTACAAAATGATTTAAGAGTATGGCTATCATCAGTTTTTGACGTACCAAAATGGCGATGGTTACTGCAATTGAATTGGCCTTTCCGCGATGGCTGAGAAATACAATTTTTAAGATTGGTAGCAAAATGGGATTTTAGTGATTTTTCAAACTTGGATACTTTTTTTGGAAAACCCTACAGCAAAACAATCTGAATATTTCTTACGCTAATTCTAATATAGAGGGTGTGGGTGAATTTTTAGCTGAAGTACAATGGTTGTTTTGCAACAAGGCTTCAAAACCTTCTCTGTTGTCCTGGAACATTAAATTAAAAGATTAAATTCATTACAAAAGTAAATACTAAATATATGCTATTAAATACAAAAGTAAAAGTAAAACATTAAACTATAGAATTGTTCATACCATTTCTGGTAAATCCAAATTAGGAAGTAAAACGTTTCCACTTTCTGAGCCATCAGCTTCCAAGATTAGAACTGAATTTACATCTTCGTATTGAACCTGAAAATAATTTCTTTTGAATGGTGTTCAAAATCTGAAAGAAACTCTGTTCAAAATGGAGGACAATAAACTACGTAAAATGTAGAAACTGAAGTTTTATTAATTTAAAAAGCTTCTCTTCTCGATGAAATAAAAGTTTGAGATCACACGAAAGTTAAACTTTTCTATAATGACGTATACATGTACGTGTACGCGTGCATGTATATGTACGTGTACGTGTATGTGTGCGTGAACGGGTGCATGTACGTGAATGTGTATTATCATTATTATTATTATTATTATTATTATATGATGATGTGTATATATACATAACTCTTTCAACTGGAACAAAACGAAAATAAACAATATTGCGGAGATGTTTTCATTGTCCAGTTGAGAGAGTTTCGCTTTGTTCTCGAGGGATAATCGCTTTGAAACCAGTGTGCCAATTTCACAATTGTTACAAAATTTGCCTCTGGTAATCTAGCTGTCAGTGAATGATTTTTGTAAAAATAAGAACAAATGAATTGGAAATAAAGCAAGCAGCTGTAAAGCAAATAAGCAAGATATTAATATACCTTGTCTTTTTCAACGTCAAAGCCACCCTCAACGCCTGTCATGAAAATAAATTAAATTCAAAAACAGTTAGGTGACCATCAATACACTTAGGTGTCCATCAACAACAACAAATTCATGTATCTGGTGTATTAGCCCGTTCTTGCTGGTAAATTAAAAACATTCTCGTTGTTGGTAACTTATTGTCCTATTTAGTTTCACCTCTAAAAGGGACCATTAGAGTAGGTAACATTGTTAAAACAATTGCATTACAAAGTTCTCTAAAACTTTTATTGTGTTTTGTCTGGCAATATTAGTAGAACATAAGAAAATAGTCAAAAGGTAATAAATTACGTGTCACTGCTCTGCAAATTCTGCTTAAAGCTTTACTAACGTTATATAAAGCATGCTAAAATTTTTGGCAGCTGATAATTTAGCTGTTTGCAACCTTGCAAGTAAATTTTTAAATTTACTCAGATTAGGTACATTTATTATACAATCAGGTAGAGTGTTCCAGTCATCCACCACCCTGTTCGTAAAAGAGCTTTTGAACCAGAGACCTTGAGTGCCGCTTCTGGGGCAACCAAGGCTGAGTTAAGCAGTATTAAAAAAAAAGCGTTTGACAGATTCACAGAGGAACCTGATAAAATATACTTGTAAGCTTCCCTTAAATCTGCTTTCCTTCTTATGATAATATAAGACATAATAAAATATATATTCTTAAGTTATATTAATAAAAAGAAGATAAGATCGTTTTAAATAAGGAAGCTGCACATTCTATCTTTTATCATTAAGTGTTTCATTTCTTACCAATTGCTAGCTTTGTTGGCTTCTTAGCTTGAGGTTCTCTAACAGAATCATCAATTAAACTAATCTGATTGAAATAAAATAAAAAGGAACTCAAAAGCAAAAGAAGTTTCTGTTTTATTATGGAAACCTAACTTAAGTAAAATAATCTAAACCAATTACAACAACAAACCAAATAAGTATAAAAAATTTAATATTAACCCTTTCACCTTGGGAAGGGCTGTGTGACCCATTGCTTTATAATATATAACATTTACTATGTATGTATATGAGGTAAATACAGACATAGTTAATGAATTTCAGACATTTCAATATACAGTATAGGCCATTCGTAACTTAACCTAATTCTCTTGCAAAAGAATTCTTGCCAAAATTTCAACAGTCTCCTGAACTTTCAATTTTTTATCAAAGAACTCTTTTCCATGAGGAGTTTTTGGGGGCAATTCATTCATACTCTAAATATTATTCTTCCATGCACCACAAGAATTCTTACAGCCTTTCAAAGAACTGATAAAAATCTGTAAGAATTCTTGCTATGTTAAGTTACAAATGGCCTGCACTGTTTAAGTTTATCTCTTGAATTAAGTTGTTTTGTAGTGCTACCCTGCAAAATGAAATTTAGATGGGATGTTCCTGTTGATTTGAAATAAATCTGGGGGCATGAAAGGGTTGAACTAACAATTTTTACACCACCATATGCAATGCTTCTTTCAGCAATAGATCATAAAAAATTAACATCCTTAGGCAATCGTCAGATATATGACAAATAACATTTCATTCTTAAAAAATGTGAATTTGAAATGTGAATTTTAAGAGCAAATAATATTTGTCATATATCTGGGGGATATCGGTGGATGTTAAGTCAACTATCATATAAATTCCATTAATATAGTTGTTGTTCTCTTGATGTTCTTTTTCAAAATATCTCTCTGACTGCACTGCAATACAAGTTTTCAGTAACCTGGATCCAGGAAAATTATTTTAGACATCATTTCATGTGGCATTGTGAAATTTAGATTAATAATCAATCCCTGTCTACACTATGCCAGTACAAAACCAACCCTGTCTTGACAAACAAATGAGCATATGCAAAACTTTGCAGCAAGAATATCACAATGAAATATTGTAGCCTTGGTGTGAATGCAGCATGAAAACCTTCCATATTTGAGTGTCTTTATAATAATGCTCTATTTGTTTCAAATCTGCTGTTGTATCACTTTTATTTCATGTATAATTGATATTAATTCTATGCTAGCATAGTCAAGATGGAAGACCAATCTGGCATGGTTTCAATTCAGTGTTTGTTTCATACTGCCATGGTGTAAATAGGGTCTTAAAGTAAGATCTCAATAAATATATCACACTGAATAAAATTTGAAAATTAAAAAACCTTACTGGCTGTGCAACTTTTTTCAAATGTAGAAAAGCAGCTTTTCCTAACTTCCTTGTGCATAATTTGACATGTTTTTGACAGAAACCTTGAAGACTTGCAAATGATACAAACAGTCCACTTTCTGAAAACTGATGAAAACAAATTATGAAATGGCCTCTCTGTATTGGATGTTTAATAGTTCTTCACATTAGATTTCTTAAAAAAAAACCCGAAAAGAACAGTTCAGATGGTGTATGTTTTAAATTCCATCAAATGAAAATTACTGCAGACAAACTGCAAATTGTTTAATTAATGAGACAAAGTTTTAGCAGCACAAAGTTGCTTATGATAACAAAGAGAAATCCAAGTGCAATCTGCAAACTTTTCATAAAAAACAATGGTCCTATTGTTTTAATGAAAAAGAATGTCTGTGTGTGTGTGTGGCATGGGCGGATATCACATATTTTTGTTTGGCTTTTCAGGCCTATATATAAACTTCCTATTTTGTATTGAAACTAGTTGAATTAATTTATTAAATACTAGCTGTTAACATTGTTTTAATGAAGTGTTGGTCAGTGGTTTTGAATCCTTTGCTTTGACAAGAAAGTCTTCTTAGTTTAAAGTGCATATGACACAAACAGCTTCAGTCTGTATTTTCTTAGCTTCAAAACTTTTGCCAGATAATTACATAAAAATAGTTATTGTTTATTCGTTTTATTATGAATCGATTTTTGATAAATTTTATAATGATAAATTTTGATTCTCATCTTTTTATCAAAGTGAAAATGGTTTGTCCACAAGATTCTTCATTGTCTGTAGCAGGTTCAGGAGGAATGTTTCGTTTGTAAAACATTATTATTGAAATCTTGATTTAGAAACAGCAGATTATTAACTGTGAAGCATTCTGACCTTCTCAGCAATAATACAATAGTACCTCCAGATTGGGAAGTTTGTCATGCTGCGCCAGCCCAGGAAATAAACAAAGAATTACATCACAGCAAAAATCTTTAATCTATTGTTCAGTGAAGAATTCACGCTGTTGTTATCACGCGACTGATCATCCCAGCACTAACTAATTCTAATCTGATTGCACTTGCCCCAAACACAACCACTTTAACAAACTTATACAGTTTATACAGCACATATACAGTTTCAACTTTCTTTTAATTCAGATTAAATTTAGATTTATAAGATTATTATATTTATTAGATTAGAATTTAGATTTATTAGATTAATGATTATGATTCTAATTATTCTAATATATTAATTAATCTAGTAGACTAATAAATCCTAATAAATTTTTATAATAATGTATTTTAATTAATATATTTCATAATAGTATATTTCAATCAGTTTAGTCTTAGTAGTTCAAATCTAAAAAAAATAATTTAAACATACAGGAGTATCGTAGCACAGCATACATTCATCTTTGTAAACTTTGTCACCTCCTCTTGGTATGGAATAAGGTGCACGCTTCAAAAATTCACAATTTATTGGCGATGCCATTGCAAAATTCGGCAACAAAAATTGTGAAGAACAGAACCTCTTGTTCATGTCAGTCTCATTTATTTCCTGCTTTGTTAAGCATGCGGAGGAGCGAGCAATGTGAATTTCACATAACAATTGTGTCATCACAACATAAATAAAGTTTTAAATTTCATGGAGGGAGGCAAGAAGATCTGATCACTAAAGGAAAGATGCAGTTGCATGTTGTGAAGGTTTCTCCATGCTCTCGCGTTGTTTGGCTTTATTGCCGAAGAAACAAGCTTGCGATAGACTTAGTTGAAGTTGATTTGTTTGCAGGTAACAATAACTGAAAATAAAATAAAATAGGCCTAAAAATTGAACAGGAAGTCAAGTGCAGCTTCTGTGTTGTTTTATTGTTTCCATAGTGACTCTGCTTGCTGAAACATGGGGATGTCGTGTTTTCAATTTATTTTCTTATTCTGATTGTCTAATAAAATGAAATTAAAAGCTAAAAAAAATTGGAGATTTCAGTTTTTTTGTATTATTTCAAAAGCTAATTTTACCAAAACAAAAAGGGGGAATACCACACCACACATCTTTCTTAATATTTTTTACATATCATAAAGGTTTGGCTTCTCGTAAAGTTTGCAAGTAAATGCATAGTACACCTCCACTCAAAGCAATTTTTATTGCAGCCGTGTGTTGTTCTGGTGCATAATTTCATCTGATGATAATCGTTATTTTATACAATGGCAGAGTTAGGTAATAAATACATAAATAATCTATGTTATACAGTATATTATATATATATGCTTGATCTCTTTCAAGGACAACACAAATCTCCAAATTTCTTGAAGCTGAACCCTCATGGTGAAGTTCCGGTGCTGGTTGATGGAGAAAATTCCATTTTTGAGGCATGTGCTATTCTTCGCTACCTTGCTTTTAAATATACTGATCACAAAGAATTTGGCAGGACAATTGCTGATAGAATGAAGGTAGTCATTTATAGCATTAAATTAATCAATTTACTTCCTCAGAAGGGTGTTAGAAAATTGGGCAAAGTTTCTTATAATTAAAAATAATTTACACAACTTTTAAAAAGTGTTCTAAATTTTATGTGATGTCAAGTTGTATAATTGATACATAAATTTTCACAACATTCCAGAATTGAATAATTTTGAATACCTAAATTACCAAAACACCCTTATTTTATATGAGAACAGATAACCTTGAGAAGATTTTTTACAAACTTGCTACTCGACACCCTTTCCAAATGATCTCTTTTAAGTGAGTTTCAGGTAAGGGTCATCCTAATATTTCACATACTGTAGGATTGACGTCAGGGTTAATTTCAAGTTTTATTATAGATTATGTACAGTATAGTTAACATCCTATAAATTTTCATCCTTATAGTTCATAAACAACAATGGCTTCTATTGTTATTATTATTTTAAATTGTATTTTGATGTAATTTTATTAGAAAATTACATGTATATAATTTAATTAGAAAAAATGGCAAGATGGGATTGATTTTATTCTGTTTAATTCAATCTACTTAATTCCAGACTTTGTCATTTATTACATGGGCTTCAACAGAACTTCACAGGATTGTTGGTTACAGAATTGTTTATCCTCAATTCTTTGAGAAATATCATCTTTCCAGTGAGGCAAATGATGCATTGATAGACAAGGGAATGATTGAACTAACAAAGAATTTGGAAACTCTTGAAAATGATGTTCTTGCTGCTTCAGGTTACCTCTGTGGAGGAGAAATGACAATAGCAGACCTGTATGTTGCGACAATCTTAATTCAGCTAGAGTGGATTAATTTTGATTTCAAATTGTGGCCTAGAATTAGACACTGGTTCGAGGAAATGAAACAGACTCCATACTGGGGAGAGGTTCATGAGAAACATTATTCTTTTGTTTCACAGCTAAAGAAATAGAGGTAGCATTGACCCGTATCTCTTTAGGTTTTAGAAGTTGAACTTGTAAATTGAAAAAGCTAAACAGCAGTATGTTTGTGTCAAAAACAAGTCGTAATTGTTTCAAGTAAAATGTTGAAAGTTTCTTGTGATCTGATCACTTAGATAAAGATATAACAACAAAAACGAGAATATTTGCTAAAAATGGGCTGTAGTGTTGTGATGGTTCTTACAAAAAATTCCTTTCAGCAACTTTTTTACAAGCAACTTTGGTCTGTGGCTTTTATTGGAGAAAAAACAGTGATCAAACTCTCATTGCACAAAGGTTATGTTGATTGAAAGTTGGCTTGGCTAGTTGAAAAAATCACAATGGAAATTTGAATTTAGTGATATTTCAACCAACTGAGTTGAACGGCAATGTATTGTCCTAATCGAATTAACTCACCTTGCCAATGTATCAATCTCCATCACGGAAAGCTATATTTAAGTCCTTTACATGAAAGATTTTATCATCCTGAGATGAAACTCACCACGGCATGAAATGAAAATCTCATCCCGTGTTGAGATTATCGCACATAAAAAGATGCAAGTGTTATTTCGGTGATTCTTTTGTGGTTCTATGCTAATGCAAACAACTCATCCCTGGATGAAAATTGCTGTGCCTTTGCGTGATAATTTCGCACTTGTTCATCATGTGCTACTTTATTGTATGTTTACCGTGATTTTTGTATGTTTACTGTGATATTTGTATATTTTCCCAATTTAGTTTCAAAATTTTTAGTATTAATGATTTAGTTTTTAGTAAATTTGAAAATAACAGAACATTGAACTGTACTTTTTAGTCAAGTTTAAATGAGGGTTTTGAATGGGGTTCCCAATTCCATTTCCCGTTGAATTTTGCATTAAATCTCAGCCATTTTCAGTTAATTCCAACCATATTCCCAAAGGAGTTTAACTCATGATAAAATACCGTTTTCTTTGTTTTCGCTTAATTTCTTCCCATTCCCAGTGCATAAATCCCAATCCTAGAACATCATTTCAGGCAAAACCAAAATCCCAGTTCACCCCGTTCAAAACCCTCTTAAATTAATATTTGAAAGAAATATAACAAACAAATTATGATAGTTTATTGTTGTTAATTTTGTAAAAGAGTTCTTCTTTCCTTACTTTTTCTGGGATGGAATTTAAGACAATATATATATGTAGTCTGACATTGTTTAGTTTGGTTTTCTTGTTTGTGTTAATGTTACTTTGAATTTAACAAAATAAACATGAAAAAATGGTCAACAAGACTCACACGGCCTAGCCACATGGCCTCACATTTGTTGACAAGTAAAGCTGCTATTCTTATTAAGAGCTTGTTTATATATGAGGCGAGATGACCCTGTTACTCGGTGAATTTTAGTTTACGTTTACAAGAAGCGAGGTGGCCTGCCTTGCCGAGGGGGTGTTTTTCATCTGGAAAAACTGATGCTTCGTCTTTGGAGCCACAAAACCTACGACAGTCTGTACTGTCTCGGTCAACTAAGCTGGTAGCATAAACGCAAATCGATTTTTAAAAGATGCCATTGTTTAACGAGATTTCGTTGTAGCCCACCTAACCAGGCCAGCTTGCAGCTTGCCTCATAAAACGCCCTGGGAAAATGCTATATCAAATCTTAAGTAATATTTATATCACAAGGTGCACACAAATGGTTCAAAAGTCAACCTTGTTGTCATTTACTTAATCGTTTTATTCTTGTTCAAAATGCACCCTTTACTTCGCCTACATGCAGCATGAGTTATGCCGAACTAGAGGGGGGATGCTTCCGGAAGTTATATTCGCAATCGAATCGTGTTTTCGAGACTCCGTTTACACGTTACATGCATGGAATTGCAAAACGGATGGCCTTCCCACTCACACAGTATTTGGTCTAACCCTACTTGTTCTCTAATTCATTTCATTCAAACGCAAATAACTATATTTATTTGTCTACTTTTACAGTTCTACTCTAAGAGTCTTTGATGACAGTTTAATATCGGCCAGTACAGTTGTTTGGGAGCAGACAAGCACACCGTGTAGACAGAAAGTAGGCCAAGCTGGGCTCGAGAGAACATAATGTTTTGGATTCTTGAAATAATTATTGTGAACTATCTTTGGGTGGGTGCGAAGAAATCTTACTCTACAAAAGAACTATCGATGACTCGACGTCTAAGTTTTCTCAGCCTCATTATCATATTTATATACTGCTCCTCCTCTATTTTCACGTGCAAACCTACACACATGCACGCCTATCCTCGAGTCCTGACAATACGTTTCACAAACTAAAGAGACTTCTTTAATTTCCTCTTTGATGATGCCAATAAATTCAGTAATCAACATGTTCTTTTTCAATCGTATTGGTGATAATATAATATACATATCAATGCACTGCGACTCAGTACTACTGGTACTATAATAGACTCCTGTGACTACAGACAGTCTCCTTATTTCCATGCATCCTCAAAAAACTCTAAATACAATAAAATAAAATCATTGTTATGTCATGGTTAAAACCAAAAATATATAATGTCCAAAATACACGTAAATTGGTGTATCTTGATAACATGTCATTTCCTGTCTAAGTACGGCAGACTTCTCCCCTGCCTCCTTTTTTTCTTTTGCTCTTTGGTGATCGGGGAAAGCACGGCATAATCTTGAAGAAACGCATCTGACTTCTGAACGGCAAGTTCCTGCTGGAATAACCCAGTTCCACTTCTTCGCAAGTAATCTTGCATTTCATCACGCCCCATCTTTTTTGGTGTGTTTGGATAGCTGTTGTCGATACTCCCAGGCCCAACATTTTTGTAAGAGACAGATATGGGTCTGGAGTACGGATCATCCCCAATGACGAGTCTGGAAGAACTGTCAGAGAAGCGTGTTCTTCGGTGGCCCATGCTTGAGGACCTTCCACTGAAGAGTTTCGTCCCATATTGCTCTTCGATTGTGTTTCTACGCAAATAGCCACTCTTGATCCCAGTTTCTTGCACTTCTCCAAACACAATACGCCATTGCATGATTGCATTGTCAAACTGTCCTGAAGTGACCAAATGCAGTTCCGTTGGAAGGAAGCATATTTGATTCACGTTTCCAACGTGAGTCGAGTATTCCCGGAATTGAGCCTAAAGTAAAGAAAGTGTTTATTTACTGTGCTTTTGATACCACAGAGACCAATTCAAGCCTAGTTTTTTTTCATATAGCCTAACAGCAGTAAGGTTACCTGCGAGAAACAAAGGAAGATTTTGTAACAATAGTGAAATTGACACGCCAATTTTGAAGCGATTAGCAATTCAACACAGCGAATTCTCTCAAGCAGAAAATCAAAACAAACCAAGCCATGTTCTTGGTTTGATCAAAGACCACGTCGACTGAAAGTTGGCTGGGCCTGTTGAAAGATTCGCCTAAAAATTTGCATGATCCTTGCAGAGCTTCGCGTATGCTAAATCAAATAAAGCAGGTGTTCATTGAGATCTCAGTGTGAGTAGCCTACAAACAGACTCAATTTTGGAAGACTTCCGGTAAAAAGTTAACCTTTTCACTAACGAAAGGATCATGTAACATTTTCAATAAACAAGGTCTCAAAACATGGACTTCTATACTGGTTTCCATAGTATCTCTTTCCTAATTTCTAATTTAAAATGCTGCCAACTTTGGAATTATGATCAGTATGCATTTTATAGGGTATCGGTTTCTCAAATCGTTTCCAACAGTCTTCTATCTACTTTACTTACTGCTGTATTTGAACATGGATATTTGTACATTCTAATCTGACCATACTCTGTTCCAGCGCACAACAAATTGCGTGATATTGATCGGTCAGCTGATACAAATTTCACGTCAGATCCAGGCCTCCAGATTCCTGCAAATAGAACAATCTAAATAGAGAATATAGCACATCAACCCTTTCGCACCTAGAAGAACTGCATCTAAATGTTGGTGCAATCGTTGTACGGTAAGAACCCGCCAATAAGAAATTGACTTACAAGAAACCTGATTTTTGGCAAAAACTTTTAAATTATAATTTTTAATTGATTAGGAGGGTTAATTTAAATGATGGAAAACATTTCAGATCATAGAGGAGTATTGCGGTGACTTTTCTATTTACATGTTTGACAGCATACATCAGACCAACTCTATCGAATTGGCCAAAATATTAAGAAACCAGACAGGATGATCTGGAAAAACAAGTTTCTTATTAAGGCTCTACTGTATAAGCCTTGAAAAAGATAAAATAATGAAAACAATTTCAAATAACATTACCTGCTGTTTCATAACTCAGGGCAGAATTTTGTGTTTGCCAGTTGATGTCTGCTATTGTCTTGACACCTCCAACTTCAGCCAATCGTTCGAAGTTCCCTTTGGAAATATGAATAATAGAGAAGTTCGCTAATGGGTTCGGTGAAGTTTAAACGTGGATCGCCACTGCTCTATCTGTCCCGGGGGTGGGTACACCCTCACATTTAGGAACGGGTTTGATGGCCGCCAATAACGATGAGTTTGATGGCAACGAATTCTCTAATTATGGGTATGATTTTTGGAAGAAACCGTCCCAACCATACTACTATCATATTTTTTGGGTTTGCATTTTTATTCCATTATACTTTTGGGTCCGCTCAAGATTTCCTCAGACAAGTTAGATGGTACTGCCCACCCTCTGGAGAAAAAGGGTGCACTTTCCATTTTAATATTGACAGTTCTAGTTATACAGTACTAATTGTTCATTGATAGACGATAGTGATGTCTCGTAAATACAAAATAAGCTTGGATGTCCTTGTAATTGTTTGTACTAAATCTTTTGCAATTATTCTTGTAAAGTTGTTTATACGATCTCTTTATCTATATTCTCATAGGTTTTTAAAGTTGGCCTAAAGTAGGTTCTATAAATATATATTCTAAATAAATCTATTGAAATTCAATCAAAATAAATAAACTCACAAACACTTTGATCCCAATTCTGAGTCATGGTTCTTATGTGAGTGCCATCTTTTGACCAGTCTAAGGTTGTGATTTTGTCAGAGCAGCTCTAGAATGTAGAACATTAAAACGATAAAAGCATTATTTGAAATAAATCAGATCAATTACGATTATTTAGACCCCGTTTACACGGTACCGGACAAGTTTTTAGCCGCTCAAGTTTTTGTACGGATAGGTGTACCGTACAAATATTTGTACGGATAGGCCTCGCGTTTACACGATGGTTTTTGCTAGCAGGCTTTCTTTGCTCGTCATGCGCAGTAACCCTTTTCATAAATCAATA